>VZTG01002710.1:0-74441 GCA_013397845.1 Melanocharis versteri | reverse complement strand
GGGCGCGGCTGCCCGCGGGGGAGCGGAGCGGGGCGGCTCCTCGCCCTGCGCGGGGCTGAGCCGGGAGCCGGGCACAGCCACCGCTCCCCGCACAGAGGGGCACAAAGTTTGGGCGGGGGGCTCGGCAGCGGGGCCGCAGCTCGCCGGGCACGACTTTCCCGGGGCGGTGGGAGCGGCCGGGAGGTGCCGCGGGTGATGCTGCGGGGCCGCGGCTCCGCACGCCGGGCGCGGGGAGCAGAGGGGAAGGCGCTCTCGTTCCCCGGGCCGGGGGCGGAGGGGAAGGCGCTGGAGTTCTCCAGGCCGGGGGGGAAGGCGCTGTCGTGCCCCGGGCCGGGACAGGGTGACCCCGGGCGCGGTGCCGCAGGTGCGGCGGGGCTCTCGCTGTTCCGCAGCGCTCCCATCGCCCAGCCAGCCGTGCCCCTTCCACGGGCTCTGGTCTCACAGGTGTCGGCGATTTCTTACCTCTGCTTGTTTTCTTTTCCCTTGTATCGTTTCCATGCCGTTAAGGACTGGCTTTCGAGCCCCAAGTTTTAGAAACTTAGTTTTGAGAACTCTGTCTTAGTCTGTTTTATATTATTTTCAAACGTTATAGTTGCTCTTATTTTTATGTGAGGCTTTGTCGTTTATTTTATTTGTGAACATGTGTGTGGGAGAGAAAACTTCAGTGTTTGTTTGGCGTTTGTTTTCTTAACAAAACCCCGACCAACTGCTTGAGCCGTAACTTTGTGAGGAAATTGATTCTTTCCAGCAAATGTTATTTGACTTTGTTTATATTTACGTGTATGGGCAGCAGAAAGTGACTGTAGGAAATGAACTGCTCCCCTCTGTTCCTAACCCACCGTGCCTCGGTGTCCTGGTGGGAATACCCTGCTTTCTGGGCAGATTAACACGTAACATGCAATATTTTGATGGAGGGGAGTTGTTTTCCTCCTATTTACTTTCTGATGTAATTCAAGTGAATTATCTCCTGTATAAGAATCTGTCCTTTAGACAAGGGTGGGAGGTTTTATTTCGTAGGAGATGTGTTTTAACCTGCCGGCAGCTCATCAGGCAAAACGGGGTCGTTCTCTCGCTGGGTTCTGCCGTGCCTTTGACCACTGGAGGGCTGCAGAGAACATTTCTGGATAACGGTAGCCACAATCTCCCAGTAGTTGGTGGTTAAAAATAGGCATTTTAAGGTTATTTATATTGATATTCAAATGCTTTAAGTTTTTGCTTATTACTTTATATACCTTGTTTCTTAAAATTGGGTATTGTCAAAGGCTATAATGCAGTGTTAATAAATGAACTACGATGTCTCGGCACTGTATGCAGTTAATACCTGATATACTTTTTTTCCTCCACCTGATCGGTAGAGGAAAGAAAAAATGGGTTTATTTCAGCAAGAACCTCGTGGTGCTTTCTCCTCGCTCTCCGTTTTTCTGCAGTAAGCAAGCTCTAAGTCAGACGGCGTTTTGTGGGTGTCTCGTGCACACAATTCAAAGCTCGGTGCTGTAGCCATAACCCGGGCTTGTGGCTGGAAGGTGCGTTCTGCTGGGAGATGGAGGTGGGACGGGGTGTGTGCAGAGCTCATCCGGTGCCTCGGGCGTGCCGGTGGACAGAGAATCCAAACCCCAAAGATAATGATTTCAGTTCTCATCCCGTCTCATCTGCTTCGCTGTGCTCTGCTGCTTCTCATTTTAAAAACAAAACCAACCCCCCTCCACCCCCACTCCTTTTTCCCACATGTTTGTGAGGATGGGGAGAAGGATTCCGGGAACGGCTCTGGTTCTCACTTTTCACTCAGTAGAAAATAACTGTTTCTTTCACTAAATATCTCTGGGCTGCAGAAATTGTTTACTCTCAATAGAAAGGGTGAAGCCTCCTCCCCAAAAAACCTCTCTACAGCTTTCCAAGGAAAAAGAAATATGAGGCAACATCGGAGTGTTTAGGAGGTGGTTAGTTACAGAACTTAATGTGTGTATTAAATATGCATGTGCAATTTGTTAGCCTTGTAGCAGGTTGCTCACACTGAGATCTTTATCATAGGGTCCAATAAAAAAATCACCATTTTGGACAGAAAAATGTTTTCTTTTAAGTGTTTTCAGATAGCTTTGTTCAAGGAGACAGAGAGGCACGCTTTTTGGTTTATTGGAATTGCAATAATGATATCTGGAAATTGTCTGAGCTGTTTCTTGTGGTCTTCCATTATGAAAAATAGAATATGCTGGAGAATAAGGGTTTTTCCCCCCAACCCATTCAAAATTCATAGGTCTGTGTGGTCACAGGCAGGGAGCAATTCAACCTGCAGCACTTTTTCTTTTTGTTTCCACAAATCTCTGCGTAAGGCTGATCTTTTAAATAATTTATTATCTTATTCTGGTATGTACTACTGAACTGCTCAGTGAAGCCCTAAAAGGGTTGTCATATCCAAATTTCATGTAACACTCAATTAATTAACCTCTTAAGTTTCACTGTATCTGAGCTTCATCATTACCATAGACAACATTTTAGTCTTAATTTTTAAGTGCAGCTGAAAGCCTCTCTATGATCTGAATAACTAAGAATATTTGATTCCAATTAAATTAATTACATGGGCAAAACTTGAAGCCTTAGTCATTGTGGGCATTTCCAAATCCATGGAACATTCAGTCCCACTTGGCAGGTCTGTGATGTGAGCACATCAGATCTGACTGTCAGCAGCAGAGAATCAGCTGACCCAGGGAGACAGAGCCAGCGTCTTCTGGAATGAGAAATCTTAAAGCCTGGGGGGAGGAAAGGGAAGGGAAAGCTCTGAGAACACACTGGGCAGATCCTAGAGGCTGCAGTCTTGTGCATCACACTGTGTTTCCTTGTATTTCTTTTTATAGTAAATAATGATCAAACACCTCTCATTATCAGTTCACTGGAGACGTTAAAAAAAGTGCTTTCTTTTCAATCTCATCCAAAATACATGAGAAGTAATGTTTGGTGAGTGCTTGGGTCAGAAGATGGGAGGTGAAGCAACTGTGCTTTCTTCTGCTGGTGCTTCCTGTAGCTCACCAATAAACCCCAATAAAGACATGCAAATGATTTCATCTTTCTGTTTCTTTCCATCAATAAATGGAGTTAGGAATCCTTTATTTTTCCAGAGCGTTTCGACTGAAACGCAGTTCATGTAAACTGACTCTCGTGTCTCACAGGATAAAAGATTCGTCTGATTATGGAGTCTGGGTGTCAAGATAATGAAATGATTCAGAGGTCTCAAAAGGCAGAAGTCAGTATTTGATAACAGCTTTAGTATTCAGGTATTCCAGCATAGAAGACTGACAACTATATTTAAATTGTCATTACGAAGTTAGAGAATGTTTGCCAGTCAGAGTCGTACTGGTATCAATTTTAATTGCATTACTTGGAAGGCTACCAGAACTGGGAACTTAAGAGCTTCCAAAGCTTATTTTAATTGTAAGCATTGTGTGCCACCTAAAGAATGCTCTCCAAAGTGTGTCTTTTGTCACCTCCCATTAAGTGGCTTGTGAGCAGTCAGAGTTTCATCCTTTTTTTTCCCCTTGAAAGTGACTGGTTTTGAACTCTGAGAGTTGTGTCTGTATCTGGATACACCTCCTGGCCAAATTGCACACTTAAAAGGGACCTCAGTTTTCCTTTTCCAGCTTCTGATGATTTGGAGGAGAGTGTGAAAGATGATTAGAAGCTCTCAGAGGAGTTTTCCCTTTGTTTTGATTATTTACTGCTTGACTGAAGAAAGATTACTGGTGATCTGATATTCTTGTGCATGCATTAGGCATTAACAAAGCAGAGTGCAAATTACTGGTTGTGTGTAGTTATAGCTTAGTGTGTGCTACAAAAAAGATCTTACTCCTTGGTTCCTGAAATTAGAGTTTCATGGCACTGTTATTAAATAACCCATAAAAATGTTAGAGGGTGGATTTTCTCATGGACAGATTTTCTCTGTCAGATGGACAGGATGTTTTGGGAAAGTCATTTTGGAGGTCTAACTCCAGCTTCAAGTGCAGTTCCTCTCCTTTGTGCTTTTATCCCTGGCCTCCTCTTGGTCCCCATTTTGACTCAGTTGTTTCCAAGTGGTTTTTTTTTTTCATTTATTTCCAGGAAGGTTCTGCTTCCAGAAGGCAGCAGAGAGCATGCCTGGCTCCCCTCAGTGTGTGAGTGGTGTAGCTAACACATCATTTAGTGCAGAGAGCTTCCCCGCTGTGGGGTGAGGAATGGCAAAGTGAAAGAGAAAATGTATTGTTTCTGTGGCAGGAGAATTGCTGGTGTCCAGTGGAGTTCCCTGTTGTCTGTAGCCTGTTTCAGCAAATACGGCAAATGCTCAAGTCCTGACGTTCAAAATGTGTTTAATGTGTAAGTGTAATTTTAAAAGACACGTTTAAATGCCTAATAGCCGTGAGATTTGGCCTGGCTCAAGTTTAAGTTGGTTTGTCTCTGGAGGGGACCATAAACTGAGTGGAGCTTTTCTCAGAGCCCCTTTTTTCCTCCCCTCTCTGGTATCCTTAGAGAAGAGCAGTTTGAAAATACTGGGTGGAAGGCATGTACCAAATGGGATCCTTGGCTTACCTCTGCCTTTCCCAGTGATTGTGCTCAAATGGTGATTCCTCAGTCTCTCAGATATCTTATTCCTTTTGATTTATTAAGCAGAAATTAACAGGAAAATATAATCTTCAAACCAGTTGCAATGATCTTAACAGGATAATTAGGACACAGCAACAGAGTTAGAAGATACATTCCTTGTTTGAGATTCAGCTGGATAAACGTCTTGGGGTTTGGATGCTGCACTGCAAGTAGAACCTGGACCAGCTGGAGCTGATTGCAGCAGGGAGCAGGGAGATTGATGAGTCCAGAAAATGTGACTCGACAATGCTGAAGCAGTTGTTGACCAAATGAAAAGGAATTGAGGAACATGCAAATGGTTTCTAGGTCCATCCAAAGCTCCTGCAAGCAGGGGATAAAATAATGTTCTTCATATTCTTGTGGGCAGGACAGAAAGTTAACAGCAACAGGAAATGTTCTGGGCAGGCTTCAGGACAAGCTGCTGTCGTGACCTTTTAGTGTGTTTTACTGGAGAACTGTGAGAACAAGTTGGGACTTGGAATATTCCTGCATAGAGGGAGACCTTCTGGTAGGGAGGCAGAGAGATGCAGTGACCTCCTAACATCATCCCAAATCCTGAATTTCAGACTCTCCTGTGTGTTTCTCTTTTCCCTGGGCGCTTGCAGCTGGCCAAGGCAGGGATATTGGCTTCAGCTGCCTCTCGTTCTCCACCGTTTGGCTTTTCCTGGGCTCTTCACCCAGCAGCCCAGGGAGGGAGGGTGGCTGGGACATAAAAAGCTGGCAGAAGTGCCCCACACAAATTCTAGGGTTTTGTTACGGATTTCAAGACCATCCTGGTTTATTTGAAACTCGGCATGCTTCTTTTCTTTTCACCAATGCAGGTTTTCAGTAATACACTGGCAAGCCCATAATAAATTCTGTATTTGTACTTTGGTAATTGCAGTTGAGGTAGAGAGGAAGGTGGTGAGGCATCTGGAATCTGAGTCTGTTGAACTTGAGAACTGGAGAACAGGTGAACCTAGTTTGAGAAGCGTGAGCTAAAGCAATAAGTGTAAAATGAGAAAAGAATTTGAAGAAGTGGGTAAAAGAAGCCTAATATCAAACTTGAGAAGCACTTTTTAGATCAGAAAGAGAATTTTCTGACCAAATTTAAAGTTAGTGGTTTGATGCCTTTTTAGTCTTTCATGTGTGGATATAGTATGTTGTGATTATTTAAAAACAGCAGTTGTCATGCTTGTGAAAGGGTGTTTGTAAAACTAAGTTAGAAGGAATTTTGCCAGAGACACTCGTGGCGTGGTTTGAGGAGCTGGTAAATCTGTCACCGTACTATGAGAGGCAGGATTGCTGTCTGTCACTTTGTGCTGTGAGGTACCGAGTGCTTTCTGCAGCATCGTGCCCCTCCCTGAGCTCCCGGGGCTGTATCTGGAAACACCTTCTCCTGCCCAGATTGCACCCCTAAAAGTGACCTCTGTGTTCTGTAATTGGTTTTTCAACACCCAGCAGCCCCATGCAGTTGGTGAGAGTTGTACACGCTCACTGGCAGCTTTCAGCACAAAATTCAGTGTGCCTGCAATGCTTCAGTGTTTTGGTTCCTTTTATGAGCTGCAGATTTACTCTATTGGGGAAGTTAATGAGTGGAATGTAACTGTTTAAAATGTGTAAGTGTCAATTTCTAAAGTGCACTTAAGGACAGTTCACTCTAAATGCCTTCCAATTCTTTGCTGTGTGCATTCCAGTAGAAATGGATATGATGATTGCTTATAGATGTGGAGCAAGGGAGTGAGTTATCACGAGTAAGTTGATAAAACATTATGCATTATAATATGGCATCAAAATTCAAGTGACTTCTTGATGAAATTAGCCTAAAGGCTCTGGATGTGTGTGTCTCACTGCATCAGTTAATTTGGTACTTGTCGTTCTCAATAACTGATATTAAAATTAAAAAAAAAAAAAATCAGTGTTTGAGGCATATTGAGTCTAAGTGGGTTTTACCTTCCCTGCTTTATGTGGAAGATGGATGGTCCTTAAGCTCCATCTTGTAAGAAATTGCTTGTGTTCCTGTAATCTCTTGTGGTGCTTGATGGTGAAGCACTGCTGATGCTGCTGGCTCTGTGGTGCAGGGTGGGTGTGCACAGGATGTTCAGGCTTGGCAGAAGTTCAAGGGATTGGGAGAGTGGTTCGGGTTGGTTTGGGCCCTTGTGGGGCTGAGTGTCCTCAAGATACAGGTGCAATGTGAGTTGACCAGTAGGTTATTTTAGAGTATTGGACTAGGAAAGACGATTTTTGCCGTTTACCTAAAAGCATTTTTTGGAATGAATAGAATAGAAGCGTATGTGCTGAATTACAATTCCTTTTAATGTGGCTTCTCTCCCTATTGATTTTGAAGACGGCTCTGCATGGATTTGCAGTTTCCCAGCAGTTAATGCTGTTATTTAGATGTTTGGTCTTTATATGTGGAATCTTGACCCTCGTTAAATCAATGTGAGATTTGCAGCGTATCTTGGTGGAATCAGGATTTCAGCCTTTGTGTGTTTTCCTCTAAATGTAAACAGTTATTTCAAAGCTTTTAATGTTGTTCAGCTAATAGTTGCCTTTATCCAAACAGAAGGAATGTTTGATTTCATCTCTTTCACCCTACGGCTTCCTGTGGTATAATGGCTTTCATTGAGTCAATAGGACAATTTCTGGTGGCTTTTGTTTGTTTGTTTTGTTTGGTTGTTTTTTGGTGTTTTGTGGTTTTTTTGTTGTTGTTCTTTTCGAAGTGCTTTTAAGTGCTGGCAAAGATGGGTATCCTGCAGGTTTAAGTGTGGTTATTTTCCCTGTGTTGCCTTTCAGGATCCCTGTGTTGAAGCAGGCTGTTTGCTCGTTGTCTGTGTTCCAGCCCCAGGATCCCTGTCTGGTGCTGGGTAAATACTGGGAGTATTTACTGCAGTAAAGCCAAGCAGTGCTGCAGCCCAGGGTTTCACTTGTGCTCGTTTTGTGGAGCTGTTTTAAACCAAACCAATCACTTGAAGTTGCATATCCCAAATATGGATAGTACTTGGCTGTTTTTCTAATAACAATGATTAAGGATGACATTTAATTTACTACTAGTTTACTTTGCATTTGTTAGGAAAATTAAAATGAAGTGGGACACCTTTTATTACATTTGATGGAAATTGCAATCAAATGTAAATATTAAGATGTTGCTTTTTGATCAGCAGTCATCACTTATCTGCTAACAGATTAGAGTAAGTAAAGCAGGTGAGAAAAAATAGACTCTGCTCATTTTGGGACTGATTTCCTCATTCTTTCAGACTTGTGTAGATTCTCCTCTCACTGAAATTTGCTTATTAATATATGATTATCAATACTGTGTATGTGTTTATGTATGTACTGCATGTGTCTGATCATTATCAGTTTACAAGGACTTAATGACTTTTAAGATACTTGGGTTTTTTCATCTTTGAACTCCAAGCTTCTGACATCAAGCAACTAAGAAAATGTAGTCTTTTATCCCCTAAAAAAATCTATAAACCCTACCTGGAATGTGAGGGAGAAGCACAAAGGTTGTGCGGGTAAATCCCAAAAACTTACAAAGGAAGTAATGAGGGTTTCCCCCATAACTCCGTGGATTGTTTCTGTCTTACACCTGGCTCTTGGAAATGCTATCAGAGTCTGACTGTATCTGGAAAGTATTACTCCCCCTGCCTATACTGGGTTGCAAATTTGCAGTAATCGGCTTGAATTTCTTGCTTGTAAGAGGAGCTTGCAAAATCCAGGTTGGTGGAACAAAGTTGAAGTAACTTGTGAGCTCTCTCTCACGGTTTTCTGTGTGATAGATGATGTTGGTTTCTGAAATTTGGCTTGGAGTTAGGTTCACAAGGGCTGCTAGCACAGGTCAGTCTGTGGCAGAATGCACTGGCAGGTATATTTGAGGTATTTCTGAAGAGACTGTGCAGCAATCGTGTTTGCAGGGTGATTTTCCCTTTTCCTTATGAGAGCTACTTTAAAAATTCCTGAGCTACAGCTGAACAGATGGTATTTGCCATTATTGTCAGGCTTAGATCTTAAAAGTTCATTTTTTCTTCCTTAGTTAACAGAATTTTAAATTTGTGTTGAAAAATAAAAGCTAGAAATATGTTAAATGTCTGCTTTATACTTAACTGCCCCAAAAAGTCAGCATTTTGATAGTGGCCTTTAATCCTGGCAAAGGTAGCCTCAGACTCTTGACTGGGTGTCCTAAAGGGAAAAGCACTGGCTGCTGAAGCCAGTTGGAGTTGGCTTCTATCTTTTTCTTCCTCAAAAAAGGCATGAAGATCGTGTGTGTCTAAAATGATCAAAGTGCAATTATTCCAGTGTTTTGCTGAAGTGAAAGGCACAAGATGAGGCGGAGTTACTGAGATGAAATCATTTGAAGAGAAATATTTTGAGGCTTATTTTGGGAAACTGATTTCCTTTTTTTGTTTCCTCTGCACTCCTCCTTTAATGGTGGTCTTTGGGATCTGTTCCAATGGCTGCAAAAAATAATCGAGAAAAACACGTCTATTTTCAGTGGGCTTGTATTACCGTTCAGCTGTCCATTTACTTTGTAGGGATTCACAAATCGAAAGGAGCTGGAGCTGCTTGTGAAGATCAGCAAAAATATCTGAGAGAGAATATTTTTGGTGGAAACACCATGACCTCAAAAAAATGTCAGTCTGTTCGTGGCATATTTGACTTTCTAATAATAAAAGATGTTAGGGTATTTTATCCAATAGGTTTCTCTTTTTTTAATAACTTAAATCTGTGTAGATTTGAGTATAATGCCTTTATTTAGAAAGTACTTTAATTTGAGATGTCTTAAAAGAGATACTTCCCTTGTGAGTTCAGGGGAATGCTTACTTTTTCACCCCCCTCCATTCTGCAAAATACAAACTTGCCTTGTTTTCCAGTCCCAAAGAGTATATATTCTTTAATGTACAGTGGAATTTACTGGGGGATAAATCCTAAAGTGCTGTAATGATTTCTTAAGCTCTCCATTTGAAGGTGAAGAGCTAAATCCATGCACGGTGTGGCTTAACCTTCTTTGGCAATACTTGAAGCTGAACAATAGAAATGCTCTCTGTACAGAGTGAGGCTGTGTACTTCTTTTGTACAATGAGAGAGCATTTAGTTACAGCAAGATCAGCAGAGGAGGAGAGATAGTTTGGTGTTTTAATGAGCAAAATGGTTGGGAAATCAAGTTCTGAGGTTTCTGAGGCTTCAGTGCTTTCAGCACTGCAAACCCAGCAGAGGGACAGGAGCTCTGAGCCACGAGCCTTCTCCAAAGACTTCAGATTGATGGGAAAACTTTGAAATTCTGTAAACTTTTGGGTGTGTGGCCTTGACTGTATTTCAGGAAGCAGTTCTCATTGAGACCACAAATTCTAAAAATAAATTAGGGTGAGGGAATAAGGTCTGTTACAGAAATTTAATTATAGACCAGCCTCTGTTTCTTTGGAAGCTAATAAAACCCAATATATTTTTGCAAGACTTGCCAATATTGGCAGATTAGTGGATTTAGTGAAACCTTGAGAATAGTTGAAGGGTAAACTGGGACATAGAAGGAAAATTAATTTTAGTCTGTGTTTAAGTTCACCACTTTCTGTACTAAAATACCTTCTACAAAGTGCTGACTGTAGTATAATTGTAAAGGATTTTTGGGATTTTTTAGTTTATCTTTGCAAAATGTTTCCTGGGTATCTTCCTGCAGATCTTGCCTAAGCCAGTTCTTTTAGGCTGACTGCACGTTAGAGAATTATCTTACATTCCACATAAGCAATTACTCTGATATAATTTATGACCTCCTGACCTTCTCACTTTTCTGCTGCAATGGTTATAATGACCGTGTTGAACAAAGGAGGAAATTGAAGGCCAAATACCCAGGGGAGCTGGATCACCCAGGACCTGGAGCAGTCTGTGAGAGGGGAGCTGATTGCAGCTTTCTCCTGGGGATAGATAATGTGCACATCTCTTTCTCAGCTCTTGCTGCACGCACAGGAGGAGAAATTCGATGATGGGGAGGCGAGGCAAGCAAGGAAATGCGCAGTGGGAACTCCTGCACAAACAGCCCCAGTGGGATGCTGCTTGGGGATTGTTCTGCTCTGTTCTGGGCAGCACCAAGAGCTGTGTTAGTCCCTCCTCCCCAGGGAGGAGAGGGACAGGAGCGTGTGGGACACGGCGTGCTGCTCTTGGCTTTTCTCTGCCTGGTGAGAAGTGTGGCACCTTCGAAGGCTCCGAAGGCTGGGGAACTGGAGGACTCTGGTGACAGAAAAACAGTGCTTTTCCTGGTTGGCTTGTAACACTTCAACGGGTTTAACTTGTTATTACGAGTTAAATTTCAAGTCCCAGATCTAAATGTAAAATTTAGTAAGAACTTTCTAAACTCAGCAGTATTTTTGTGATGCATATCGGTGTATGTAGTGAGTCTGTCAAAGTTCAGCACCCTGTGCTCTCTGAGATCTGGAAAGCAGAAAGAAAATGAAATAGAACCTGTATCCTTTCACATTCTCAGGCATGTAGAAATTAATGTCTTATAAGGTAGGGCTTTGCTCCCGATTTAGTGCTGCTTGTTGCCGGGAGTTGATCTGAAATGGAGAACTGATATTTAATTTCTGTAGTAGTAAGTGCTGCTCCGTTTGGTGTTCCCATTGTGAAGTGGATCTGATTGCCCCCAGCCTCGTGTGACCCATCAGGTGGGGAACTTGCTTTGGCTGAACTTTGGGGTGTGTGCAGCAAAACTGAGAGGGACTTCTGCCCCTTAAAGGGAAGGCTCTTCACAGCCTTTCCAAGAGACCTGGCTCAGAACAACGACTGCACCTGCCTTGGGAGGATAATGAGTTCCCCCGTGGTCCTGCCAAAGAACGAGCTGCTCAAATTGCACAAGAGCTGCAGCATCCTGTGCTTGCACTGGTGTTTCTACTCCAAGGTGTGTTTGATGGGGAGTGCCCATGATCGTTGCACTGCAGAAAGGGAATCCAGCAGAAAGGATCCAGCTTGGGGATCCAAAGGGCTTCTGTGATGAGGGTGTGACCTTGGAAAGCTGCTGCACTCTTCGCTGCAGTGATTTAGCTGGAGACACTTTGGCTGCAGGGCAATTTCCATGCAGTATTTATTTCACCAAAATTGGAGGAAAAACGTGTGCTCGTTTCACTGAAGTATTATTCTGAAGTGTTCTTGTGTTTCAGGGGCCCGTAGCTCACTGGAAATGAACGGATCATTCTCCTGGCTGCGGGGAAGTTGAGTCAGTCCCTGCGTGCAGACCCTGGGCAGTCTGCAGGTTTGCACTCAGGGGTTCAGAGTGTCTGACAGAATTGTGGTGACCGTGTTTGATAGCCTTTGTACGAGGTAGTGCCCCACATTTTTGTGACCTGAAATAGAAATACAGTAGGTGGTATGCTTGAAAGCCCAACAAACTGTGTGGGATCGTGCTCCTCTGTGCTGGCAGAAATTATGGGGAATATTTCCCAATATGATTTGCAATACTTTGTCTGGATATGTGTGTGATGAAGTGAGACTTCTGTGTGTCCAGTAAAACACCTGACTGCTGCTGAGATTAATAGGTTCTCTTAACACTACAGACTTGGTCTGGGCAGGAGAAAAATAAAGAATTCTTTTGATTGTAAAGTAAGTTTTCGTCAGCTGCTGACTGGGTTAACTTGATGTTACTTATGGATAGCTGTGCATGCTATGTTTACCGTGCAGCTGCAGGTATGTTCTTTTCAAATATCACTGAAAATAACATTCCAGGGGGAAATGTGCATCTTGTCTTCCTAGCTTTTATTCAGGAATTACACGAGGTTTGACCTTCTTCCTCTGTATTCAGACCAGGCTTCAGTGTGACCAGGACCAGCGGTTTGGGTTTTCTTTTTCTTTCTTTTTCATTCACAGTGGAGATATTGGCTTTGTTCAGACTATATGAAGGCTATAAACTCCTTTTACATATGCTAACGGTTCACTTTTTCTGCTATAATTCTTGAACAAACTGTCTTTTGTGAATTTGGGCTTGGTATTCCAAGAGTACCTAGGTATCAAAATCTTCTTCAAACGCTGGGAATTGTTCCGGAATGTAAACAGGTACCTTTGTAGAACTAGTTCAAATTCCAGGGAAGTTCTCTGTCTTCTTTCTTTCCTTTGCCTTTATAATAAGGGCAAATAGATTTTAATTTTTTGGGGATTTTTGTTAAGGGTATTAACTTCTGGATGGGATAATACTGCTGAAGTGCTTCATTTGCATAACAAATTACTAGAATGCAGTATTGACTGCTATTCATGAGCACCAACATTCACTGAATAGCTTGGAAAACTAATTAAAAATTATAATTGACTTTATTCCTCTTTCTCCTGTTAATGTTTCCCTTTCCTGTCAAATTGTAAAGTTGGTTTTTGTCTTCAGTTTTTAAAAATAACCTGTTCCTTGTGTTGTACTCAAACTTCTCATACAAAATGTTGTGCCAGCAAATGAGGGAAGTTACTTAGTCCAAGGTTTGGCTTCCTTTGGGTGTATATATTGCTGGTGAGAATTTAAATTTATTTGTCAAGTAATTTGTAAAAACTCTATCCCAAAGAAGGATTTTTCATGCTGTTTGCTCTTTTAAAATTGATTTGGAGCGCTGATTCATGAAACTGTTTACCATTTGAAGTTGACTTCTTGAAAAGAATTGTAATATGACATGAGCACTTAAGCAAATTGTAAAAACTGCTTTAAAAAATATTGTGTATCCTTGCTACGTGCCTTGTATTATTTATATGCGTGTACCCTGCGTATTCTGAATAAATGATTGTATATGGAGCTCAATTGTTCAGGTTTAGGAGTAGATTTTATGGATTTGTAGAGCAATTGATTGATCAGCTTTAGGCCACTGTTCCTGTGAATGAGAATGGTGCATTTGTTAACAACTTAAATTTTCATTTGTGTTTTTTGGAGGCAAGACCTGTAAACAGTTGAAGCATGGAAAATATAAATGTGTTTTATGCATTTCTTAATGACTTGGTGAAAAGATGTGCTTTTTGACTTAGGTTTAATGTCTGTGTTTGTTCTGCAGTACTTGTGGTTTGTTGTGTAATCAGATGGCTTTTTGGGATTGATATACATCAGATTCTAATCCCTTTAATGATGCTAGCTAATGTCTTTTCCTCTTTTTTTTCCTTCATTGAAGTCAGCAGGGTGGCTTGTGAATGAAGTTGAAAGTAGAGAGATCCAAACTTGGCTTTTGGCTGGGAAATTGTAACAGTGCATACTCTGCAGCTCAGGATTAATGTCCAAGGCAGTACAAAACTGTGTGCTGTGTCTTTTTCAAGGAGCTCATAAAGCCACGTTTCACGAGGAGATGACTTTGTATCCGGATTTGCCTCTGAATGTGGCACTGCAGAGAAGGCAGGCTCTGGGTGAGACACCTCTCGTGGGACACCACGGGTTTGCTCTCCGAGATCCCACGGACAGGACTTGGCTCGAAGTTTATCTTCCTTTGCTGCTTATTCTTCGTGCAAGAGGCACGATGCCTTTTCTGTTTTCACTGCCGCTCTTTGGTGAGGGATGAGCCACGTTCCGTGGTTCTCAGCCTGTTCTGTGCTCCCAGGCCAGATCTGAGTGTCTGAGTGAGGAGCAGGGTGCAGTGCAAGGAAAGCAAGGTGCATGCTGTTTGGGTGGAGCCAGAGCTCAGCTTTTTCTGGCTCCTTTTGTCTTTTTGTCTTGCTCCTTCTGTGAATGGGTGAAAGATCCCTGAATTCTGTCACAAACAGCTGCGTGGTGCTGGTAGAGCCACCACTGCCATTCACCCTCTGCTCTGCTGGTAAAGCAAATGTCAAACGCGTCCCTTGGTTTTTAGTGTGCTGGCAATGTGCTTCCCACTAAAAGTTAGGAAGAAGATGTCTCTCACAGCCCAAATGCCCTGTCCCAAAAGGTTTAGTTAGCTTGGAGGAACTCAGACTAGCTGGTTCTTTTCTTGGTTTCATTTTCTTTCCTCTTGCTGTCTTAGGATCTGTCCTTAATGGCACACACTTAGCTCCCTTGGAAGAGCAGTAACTCAGCTGCATTTTACCCAGGATGTCGGGACTGTGGCACCGTGTGTCCCAGGCTGCACTTCTTCCCTTCCTTTCACTCAGGGTTTTGGACTATTCCTGAGAAACAGTTTGCAAACTTTTTATTTTCTTATTGTTTCAATGTTTTGGTTGTTTGGCTTGTGGTGTGAGTTTTTTTGTTGTTATTGATTGGTTGGTTTGCTTTGGGGTTTTTGGTTTGCTTTGGGGTTTTTGGTTTGCTTTGGGGTTTTTGGTTTGCTTTGGGGTTTTTGGTTTGCTTTGGGTTTTTGGTTTGCTTTGGGGTTTTTTGTTTGCTTTGGGTTTTTTGGGTTTTTTTGTTCAGTTGGTCTTTTCCCCAGCCCCTGAGAGTGGGGGTGCATTCAGCACTGGGGTGTTTTCTCCAGGCTCACATATCTTTCTGCTTTGCAGGGCTTTTTAAGAAGATTATTCGTTATTCTGAGCATCCCCACAGCATGTGAGAAATGTGGTTTTTGGCTAGGCTCTGATGCCAGTAGCTGCACTTTGCCCTGCTGGGCTGCAGTTGAAGGGACAGTGTGTTTGAGGATCGCTGCAGACCGTGGTGGACGCTGCAGGTCGTTACAGGTCTGTGAGCTCTGCTGCAGTGTAGGTGCTCCTGGCACCCCTGCCCGTGTGCCCGCTGTCCCCTGCCGGTGTCACTGAGGTGTGTGAGCCTGCGTGGCACAGCAGGGTCCCGTTGCCATTCCTGAGGCAGGAATATGCAGGGTACCACGCAGCAGTTATGCCCTGGCTGGAAATTGCTGTTCAGGGCTTTAAAAATCTTTTTTTTAGGGTGTTGCTAGTTTTCCTATGCACCCCAGTTTATGTTTAAGTTTCTCCTCTGGCAAAAGCACTAAAGGAGCCTCAGAAAACAGAGATGGGAGAAAAGCTTGCAGGCTAGGGGGTTTTTTTACCTTTTTTTTTTTCCAGACAGAACACTTGGCTCTTATCTCTACTTTCCATTTGTGTAGGTTTTCAGTTTAGCATTTCTAGCTGCTGTAAAATAAGGATGTTATTTTTAATAGGTGTGAAATTATAGATAAGAATGGTTTGAAAGGGGGAAAAAAACCACCCACCGAAGCCCCAAAGCAGCCCTATATTGTAATATGGATGCTATTTATACTTGCATTTGGTGTGTTTAGGCACAGCAGCCAGACTCTTGGCCTTGATTCTGAATAAAACATAGTTTTCTTTTACTTTACTGGCTAGGAAAAGTTAAGAATTGTTTGTTTGGGTTTTTTTAATTCCTCTCCTTAAAAATTCTGTATGAATTAGGTTTTAGACTGCATAAAGTGTGTAACTACTCTTATTGATTTTTCTCACTGATGGAATAATGGTCATCGCTCTCCTTAGCTGGTCTCCTGAGTTTCTGGAGGTCACCCAGTCACATAATAAAATCAAACACAGACACGTTATTTGTTAAACTATACACCATGAATAGAAAATGAGGGCTGAAGTGACTCTTTGGTCTCTCCTGTATTTTATTTTACTGCTGACTTTGTTCTTGTGGTTTTTGTGGGATTTTTAAAATATCACGAGATATTAATACAGAAAAAGCAGTCAGTGACAGAAACTACAGCTCAGATGGAAGTGCCATATTGTCATATTCAGAGTAGCTGACAGATAAAACATTAATTATAATCTAATTGTTTGCACTCATGCACAAAAAGAAGAGAATCAGAATAATGTCTCCAATGTTTTTACCTGCCTCTGTCCTTTTGTGAAACCAGGATTAGTGAGAAACATTTCATAAGGTGAAAAAGGGGACCTGAGATGATGTGTGAGCCATTTAAGAAATAATTTCTTACGTTCATTTTTTCCTTCATAAAATCCAAGGGGGAATAATAAAGCCATGAGTGTAACAGCAGGGCCTCCTCCTTATTTGAGAAGAGGTCTCAGAACAAAATTAAGACAAAGCTTTATTTTAGCCTTCATGAGAATAAAATCAAGTCAATTCATATTTCTAATAATTTAGAAGTTGTTCCCCATCTTGGCTGTTTAATTCTTGTCAGAACGTATTACAAATTTCATTTGAAAATAAATCTCTTTCAATGTGATGCTGCTTTACCCTGCAGGAGCAAGCATCTCTCTGCAGCACATTCTTTCGTGGTTTTTTGGTCTAATTCTGTGAACAGACCATTTTTGCCTTAAATGGCAGCTCCTACCCCTGCTTGCTCTCTTTGCAGGTTCTCCTGTGCCATTCAGTGTGCAGGGTTTCTTGCAGCCTCAGAGAACACGATGGAGGAGGCTGTGGTTCTTCTCAGGCTTACACGGGCCATCTCTTCTTTCCTATGTGAATAGCAGCAGAATGATATTTCCTTGTTCCGTTTAGACAATAATTCTGCAGTCAGAATGCTACTGCTGCATTTAACTTTGGTTAACTGGGAACAGATAGCACTAAACAAGAAGCCAATTCTGAAGAACCTTTTGATACTATAAATGCAGTCCAGACTGGCAGTGGTTTAACCAGGGGGTATCATGTTTGCATGGGCCTTCCTTTAGATGACTTTTTAAATGGTTTGATGGATTCTGGGAAGAGCTTCCTGTGTTTCTGGCAGTTTTCTATCAGGAAAATGTCATCACCCTTCAAATAACTACTCAAGAAGAGGCCTAAATTGTAACAAAAAGCGAAGTCAGCTGACTTTAACGTAGTATGTAAATAAAAAGTGAAAGCTGCTGTTCCTCTTTCCAGTTGTTTGCTCATAGCTCCCCCTTCATTTTAGGACCTGTGAAATGGGCAAGTTTTGATTAAACTGGCTGTGGTGTGGTTTTGTTGTTTTTTTTATTGCAGTCAGCAAAGAAATTTTACTGCTGAGCAAATTAGTCATTTGCACAAGTATGAAAAAGCAAATTCAGTCAAGAGAAAATTTGCAGGCGCTGGTGCTGGGCTAGAATTAGATTCGCTCTCAGCCACCACCACGAGGTAATAAGGCTGTGGTGATACTCAACAGCAATTGAATGTTTAATCAACAAAGCTTCCCGTCTGAGCATTAATATAAATGCAGGGAGAAGTCTGTTGCTCTTAAATGTAAAGATCTGAATCAAAGATTGCATTTAATCTGTGGGAAAGATACTTTTTCCTCTGTAAAAAACGGCTTTGCGAAGGTTCCAGTTCCCCGTTTTCGCTGCTTCTCGTGTTTGTGGCCGTGAGCCCGAGGCCGGGGGTTCTCGCTGGTGGTGTCAGTGCTGGATGGCAAACTCCGTGTGTCAGAGAGGAAAATGGGGCAGTGTTGGTTCTGCTGGCAGTCTCTGGAGCTGCTCTTGCCGAGGTGCTGCACAGGTTTCTTTTCAGTGGCTGTTCTGCTCTGCTGGTGTCCCCGTCCCAGCACTGCTGACACTGAGCTGGACGCTCACCCTGCGTTTGGGGCTGCTCTCAGCTGAGTTTTGTGGGATGGCTTTCCTGTGGCTCTCCCGTTCCTGCTGTCCTTTTTTCCCTTGCCGTGGTGCTTTGGGGGTTCTGGGAACATCTGAGCGCTGTGAGCCTGTCCTGAGAGCTCCCTTTGCTGGTCCCAGCTGCCCTGCCTCAGTGCTCTGTGTTCCCGTGGCACGTTCCACAGAATATCCGTGCTGTTGATTCTTCCAGCAGTCTGGGCGTGCTTACTGTGCGAGGGATCTTCCTTGCTCCTCTCACGTCTGGCAGAAATCCTGCACGGAGCTCTTTCTGCACTGGATGTGAGTGCGAGTGTTGGTCTGGGAGCTGTCAGGGCTCTCCAGGCAGCTCTGGGGAGTTGCCCATCATGCCAGCTGGGGCCCTCTGTAAGTGTAAGGATCACCCACGGGCATTTCTTCATGTGGCCGGGCTCCTGGAGGGAGGGCAGCATGGAATAGCATCCCATTGATTTCTGTCTTTCGCATGCTGACATTGTTCATTGCCTGAGAATTTGTGGTGACACCTGGAGCTTGATGCAGATATTGATGTTAATGCAGCAGCTTCCGAGGCATAATTAGGATGATAAATGGGATAATTCCATGGTTAGATTCTGCAGCCACACGCCGTGCCACGGAGCTGCAGCTTAGCTTGCAGCCCACCGGGAGGTGAAGCATTGCTGTTGGCTGAACACAGCAATGTGTGAAATGTTCGCTCAGTGTTCGGATCTGAATAATGTTTTTAATAAAAGTAAATGTCTTTGGTAATCGATATCCCCGTGTAATTGTTTAGCTGCTTTCCCAATATGAATCTGTGTACTTTAGGTGCTCTTTTGCTTAACAAGCTGCAGTCGGTGAAGCGTTTCTTGCAGTATGAGAGGTTTCTGAGGAGGGGTGGGAGCAGAGGCAACTGCAATTGAGTTTTGACAAAGAGAAGCTTTATGAGTAAGAGCAAAGCACAAGATACCAAGTGCTTCTCTCCCGAAATTGTGAAAATCTCTTAGTGCCTCGGTGAGTATATACTGTTTCACTTAGATTGCAAATCAGTGTTGATACTGTTAAGCTTTTACAGTCTCGTGGAATTTGATGGTATAATTTAAACCTGTAGCTGTCGTTTGCCTCATGTCCGAGTGAAAAAGATGAATCTTCATTTCTATCCTGTCCTGCAATTATCTAGAGGTACCGTGTGCCTTATATTATATAATCTGATACAGCAGAGGATTACTTGTAGTCTTCACTCAAGCAAAACTTGCAGTTTCTGAAGGGAGAGTTTAATTTCAGGAAGGACGTTTATCATGAATCAGAACAGAAAGTTCTGTGGCAGAAACGCTCCTCAATTTCATGCCAGTGGTTCAAGCTGTAAAATAGCAACAGAATATCATTGTCCTCTGCTGGAGACGAGCTAAGGTGTAAACGCATGGTGTGCAGGGTGCAAAGGTACTGAAGATAGTGGAAAAGAGCGATGAAATTTGTGGCAGTGTGGTTTCATAATAGGAAGGAAAAGAAGAATTTTCTCTCTCCCCTGTGTGTATTTGCACTCTCTAGTTAGCCCGGAATAGTTGCACTTGATGTTAAATGGTTTAAGTGGAGTAGGCAGTGTCTGAGCAGAGACCTGTTGCATGTCTGTGCTTTCTGTGTTTTTATGCTCATTTCCTGGGGCTCAGCCCTTCTGGATGTGCTAGTCTCAGTTCTAGAAACTGTAAATTGCCTCGTTGTTTTTCATGGGATTATTTCTGCTTTTGGCTGGTCCTTGTGCAGCACCCACCACAGCTGGGTCTTCATTCTTCCAGAATACATTTTTCTGGCAGTGGCATGGAACAAACAATTACTCTCTGCAGCTGTGCACCAGCACTGCCAAACAGCGTTGATGCGGTTGTGCTCTCGGTGCTGGTGGCTGTGAAGGCAGAATTAAGGAGTCCGAGTCCATGAAATGAGCAGTGGAGATGAGAGGAGCTCAGCTGGTGCTGATGACAGGGTGGCTGCAGTCCCTCAATGGGAGTTGGACTCCCTCATCCTCGTGGTTCCCTTCCAGCTCCGAATATTCGGTGACATCAGACACAGCTCTTCTGCAGAATCAGGATGTTTACTGGAGATAGCGAAAATCTTGATAGCTGTGTAACAATCAGTGACTGACTCAATAAGGAAGTTTTCCAGTGAGTTAAAAATTTCTGCTGAGTGGGTGTGAGTAATTACAGCTTTAAGGTTTTGGTGTGGATTCTAAAAGCAGGAACAGGGATGCTGTTGTTGTATGTGGATACACAGCCAAAGGAAAACACATGTCTATCTTCTGAACATCTGGAAAACTCAGAATAAAACTGTTGCTGTCTGAGATTTTTGTTAGACCTGGTTTACTGATCCAAAATAACTGGTGTTTTCTTTGGTACCAAATAATTTATTTCTTTTTACTGTAAAAAGTAATTTCAGTCTGTTTCAGGAAGAGTTGAGGAATCAAAATTTAATTTTGGTATTGAAACAGGGTCTGCAGATTTCCAATTTGCTTTTGAAAAGCTGTACTCACATGTCAGCTTGTAAGTCGTAACATAAATAGATTTCTTCAGAAATACTGAGGACTTTGAGGTGCTTTGCAGACTTGCAGTTTTTCATAATGCCAAACTTTATTTAGTATTATGGGACTTTACAGAAGCTTGGGGAACAGCTACAACTGTAAGTGACATTCTTGGGAGACATAAAGAAATTCATAAAGGCCTAAATGAATTTGGTTATTTCAGGGTTTCTCCTTCTGTCTCATGGTTCTCCTTTTCTCATTGGTGAGCTGGCATGAGCTTCTCTTCCCCTCTCCTGGTCAGATAGTTCCTGGAATGGGCAAACGCTTCTTAAAACCTTGCTGAAACAGAGTAGAAGAGTAACCACAAAAGACTTAAAATTTAATCATTGCCAAATAAAATGTTCATGAAATTAAATACTCTTTCTAATCACGTGAAATAATGGAGGCCAGCCGTGGTCAGCTGTAGTAGGAAAAGCCCCCAGAAAGTATTGAGAAGCAATTAATTAACTTTAAGGACTAAGTGATTGTTCTGAATTTTGATCCAGCTCTTACAGCTTTATCTCTGCTTTGTAAATAGAACAGTACTTCTTTCTGAGGATTAATTAATAATAATACATGGTAGGTCCGAATAACCCAGTGGCTGGAGTTCTTTTGACCTCTTGGGCAGTGTATTGATCTGAAATGACTTTGCTATGATGTGATCAAAAGGAATAGAAGAACATAAGAGTTGAAGTTAACAAAAGCTCTACAAAGTTGTTGTCATGTGAACAGAGCAAAGCCTTACGTCTGAAAACATCAAGGGAAGGTTTTATTCCAGTGAAGAGTGGCTGTCTTGTCTTTTCAGGTCACCTTAAGGTTTTAGAAGCTTTTGCCCAAGAGGTTTACCTTAATTTTACGGCATCCTCTTAGAGCGGAGAGGGAGTGGCAGTAGTTCTGTCACATGCATCTGTGTCCCCTTTCGGGTGGAATCCCACAGCAGTCTGGTTTACAGTCTGTTTGTGTGCACAGCAGCAGCACTTCTGTTTGGAGCCGAGTCGGTGCAGGTGCTGCTGCAGTCGCCTGGGGTGGCTCACACCTCGTTCGTGGGCCAGCTCTGCTGTCCTGTGTGGCAGGCACTCGCCTTCCATCATCTTCTTGCAGCTGCTTGTAAGATCCCTGAAACTGAAATGCTGGAGAAGTGGAGAGGTGTTCTGTCCAGCGCCGTGGTGTGTCTGGGGATTGATATCCATAGCCTCAGGATAGAGCCTGTTGACGTTCACAAGGAGAAGGCCTTAACACATTTAGGCTTTGTCTTTCTTGTTCACATCTAGGAAAACTGATGGACAATCAAGTGAAATGGTGGTGTTCAAGTCCAACAGTATGCAAACTGAAATGCAGGCCTGTTAGTTCTGAAGTGCTGGGTGAGAGTTATTCGTTAAATCCCTTTTTAGGATTCCCTCTCATTCCAGGTATCCTGCCTTGTGGTGCCTCGATTCCCCACCCATGGTTTACCCCATCCCCAAGGCTGAGGTGCCACAGGTGCTTGGCTGGGGATGTGATCCGTGGCAGGAAACACTGCACTGGCCAGGGCAGAGGATGTGGGATCTCGGGAATATACCTGGAATCTCCAATCCAACTCACACTGAACCCTTTCCCTTCTTGGAGGAGGAGGCTGGGTGGTATGAATAAGGGGACAGATCATTTCTCTCCTGCATCTGGAGCCCTGTGGCTCAGCACTCACTTTATGAACTTGAGCTGTCCAGAAATTGTCTCCAAGCTATGTCTCTAATCAATATTTATAAAGAGGAAGGCTCATCTAGAGAAGATGGAACAAATCATTCTTTTTGGCAGCTAAAGTAAGTAGAGTTGCATTCTGGCTTAAGTCTAGATTATGAAATACTGAGTTTGAAAAATTTTGAACTTGCCCACTATGTTACTGCTGCAGAAAGAACTGGGTAGGTTTTCGGTAATTAATTTTTCAGACCGATTTTCTCTGAGAAGGAAGGAGAAGTTATTTCACATGCACTGCTTGTTTATAATGTATAATCAAGGGCAAACACATTGAAATGCTCTAGGTAAAAGATTGCGTGAGAGAACACATGAATTAGAATGTGGAAGTATTTTCATATAATGCTGGTAAATATTTTCTTTAAATGAGAAAAATTTCAGTTTACTTCAGCTTTGGTTATGTGGCAGGAGACGGTAACTTGATACAGAGTATTTCTTTACCACCAGAAATGATCTTGGGGAAGAGAAGTGAATGTCACATTTTGTAAAGTGCTACTGTTTGCTATTTTTCCTACATCTGCTACTGCTGTCAGTGGTGAAATTAACTGTTTCTCATTCTTTCATGAGAGGAAACTGCGTTTTTTGACCTTGATTTGCAATAGCAGAGCAGCAAGAGTGAGCTGAGCTGGAGAGACACAGCTTTGACCTTTAGAGCCACATGAGGAAATTTGTGAGTGCAGCTTTGAGAGCTGAGCTGAATGAATAACTTCAGACAGGAGAGACGGAAGTGTTGCCTGCCAGGAAAGGGCAGGAGGAGCCTGCTCAGAGGCTGGGTGAGTGCTGGGGATCTCCAGCAGGAGAGGAGCCTGTGGGCCACCACCGCTGACCTCACCTCCCAGTCTGCTTACAAGCAGCCCATACCGTTTGCTGCTGTTTCACTTTCTGTGTTCCATCAACAGTTTTAAGTGTTAATAAGAGTATAATGTACAAATCTTGACTGTAATAATTACTCAGCAGAAGAGGAGACTGAAATAAGCCTTCAGAGAGCTTGAGGCTTTTGTGACAGAATTCAGTCGTTAAGGCAGAGTCATGGTCTCTCGCTGGAAAGATACCAGTGGAAATTATTTCTGTAATTTCGATTAAAATTTAGAAACTTACATTATTTTAAATTAATTCTGTGAACTTAAGAATATTCTTAAGAATCTGGTTGCATTTTCTCTGAGGGCCTGAACACAGGATCTGTCAGTGCTGTTGGTTTGGGTGTATGTGACCTGTTGTTTCCTGTCACGCCACTGCAATCATGAAAGGGCTAAAACCAGGTGATGGCAAACTAATGATGAGCATTACTCTGCAAACTTGGATTTCACAGGAGATAGAGCTAATTTTTGTGTAGATGGCCCAGGTGCCCTATAGCTCTCTTTTCTGGTTTTGTGGTTCCTTAAGGAAGAAGCATAAATATTGTTGTGGAAGCTGCAGGAGGGAAAATGAGCTTTTTGGAAGCTGGATTAGTCCTTACAGGCACTGTCAGTGTTAAAGCCCCATGCTGGGACAAAACTTTCAGTTCTGATACTTGTACAGCACCACTGACAGTTCCACCACAACTCTTGTTTTATCCAGTGTCTTCATTGTTCTTGCTGGGGGGTGCAGTAGGAAAAACTCAAACAGCTTTGAGGGAAAAAGCACGGCTATTAAAAGTGTCTTAATGTTAGCAGGATGAATTGTATAAAATTGAATTCAGTCTTTATTTTAGAATGGTTTTTATGATCATCATTAAGATGGGAGCAATAATAGCAGAAGTGGCTCCTCAGTCCTTGGCTGCAGGGTGGGGATTTCTCGAGGGCTGGCTGGTCAGTGTTGGTCGTGCCCTGGGTGCCCCTCGGTTTCAGGAGAGGTTCCCCAGCCAAGCTGGGGAGGCCATCCCTCATCTTTGCACTCAGTGTTTCTGTAGGAGAACATTTCTTTTGGTTAGGATTGTTACCACTAAGTTGTTGGAGTTAAACTTTATTAAAGAGTTGTATCGCCATTGACTTAGAAATAACAATTTAATACTTTTGTTTATACTTCTTCTGAAAAACACTGGTGGAGGACCATGACCCATTCACTGGGAAAAGTGGCCTGAAGAGGAGGGATTCCAAAGACCTGAGCAGTGTGAAGCAGCACTGGTACAGTGACTGTTCTTTTGCATTTACACAAGGTGTTTCACTTTGAAATATGCTTAGATGGTGTTTGGATTTCAATTACCGGTGTTTGGATTTCAGTTACAGGTATTTGGGAATTGAAACTCCAATCTGAAGTGATCTGAAGAACTTGCTTTCATTTCTCAAGCGTTTGATTTCAGTGTGAGTTGACACCTGATATGACTGAGCTTAGGAGGGAGCAGGGTTGTTGTCATAGTCTTTCATAGTCCTGGGCACTGTGTGATAATCCTGGTGCTTTTAAAACCTGGAACAGACAAGGGCCAGCAGAAGATGTGATGGCAGTGTGAAATGTTGGATCTTCAGGGGGCCAGGTGTGTTGGGATGGACACTGGGCTATCAGGAGAACTTGCCTAGATGAGGAAGAGGCTGCTGGGTGGCCCTGCCCTGGTTTATTTTACTGGTCTAGAGAGGTTCACAGCTCTATTTCCATTTGGTCAGCTTAAGGTAGGCATGAGGTGGGAGATGGGGTCAAAACTTAAAGACAAATTGAATTAGATTTTGTTCCCCCTGCGTATACAGTGTTGGACAGGTGATGGACCTTCTGTTTCCCCTCCTAAAGCAGGAATGAGCCCTTCCTCCTGCTCCGAGCTGAAGGCAGTTGTGTTTCACAAAGAAGTGGTGTCGTATCTTACAGGGCAGGAATTGATGGGGAGAGGAGCACAAAGAAGGCTGGAAATAAATCCTGTGTATCCACACCTTGCACTGAGTACACTGGAGTGAACAGCCACTGGAACTGTGACAAATCCTTTCTCACTTCTTGGGCTGCAAGAAAACACGTGGCTCACGTGTTTATTCATTCTGAATGCAAGATCTGCATTTCTGAGGGGAAAATTGCTTTATTTAAAATAATCTGCCAGTGTTCAGTTCAAAAGCCTCATTAACCCCCCAAATGAAAAGTTTTCTCAATTTCTAATTAATATTTGTTTCTAATTTGATGGATTTTGAAACAAATAGTCTAAACTGTCTTCCTGAAAGATTTTTTTATAAATGTTCTTTGTGTTTTGCTTCAGTACAAGATCTTAACTTCTAGGTGTTCATGCCTTTTGCATGATGAAAGATTTAACAGAGGTGAAAGATAAATGTTCGCTACAAGTTTTATTATTTATTATGTGATGGCAAAAAGAAAGTCTTTTCCTAAGGTCAGCCCTGCCTAAGGAGTTTAGCTAATGTTGAGTGCAGGCTCATTAGGAATTCTTTTGAAATGTGTAATAAAACTGCATATTAATGATGCTTATTTGCTACTCCTGCCAGGGTGCTGTGGAAAAGTGTAGAGGATTTATTATAATTCACCATTATATATGGGTTAGTTGCTAGACACTGAAACCCCTGCTCACAAATGGCTCCCTGAACTCTTTGTTAAAGGTCATTTTGCTGGTGTAGATTTCAGACTGCCAGCATTATTTTAATACCTGAGGTGTCTCCCTGTCTTTGGGAAAATTGCTGACCAGTTGGGGGGAAACGCAGCACGTAAAAATCCCAGGAGCCCTGCTGTCCCACAGCTGTGCCCTGGCCTCGCAGCCCTGGCTGTGGGGGGATCAGGCTTTTAGGAGCTTTGGGATGGCTGTTTTACCACAGGTCCAGCTGAGGCTGGCCAGGATCAGCTGCAAACAGCAGAACTCCCGTGGGGTTCAGCCAGGGGCAGTTCCAGCGCTGTGGGATGGGTCTCTGGATGGGTAATTCAGGGATGATGCCTCCCCCAGGAACATGCAACAGCTCAGACACAAACAGAAAAGGAGCTCAGACCAGGGAATGAAGACTGGCTTTTGAGGTTTAAACCTTCCCAAGAGCTCGTGATCAAAAGCAGCCTAAAACACTAAATTTGAGTTTAGTGACAGTTGTCTGAAAGCAAAATTGCATCCAGATATAACTTACAGGCACAGTAACAGAGTGTAAAACACAAATACAATGTGACAGTGTGTCCCTAAATCTGCTTTGGAAGGGACAGTTACCGCTTCTTTCCCTAGATTTCAAAGTTTTCATCAGTTTTATTTTAATTGGGTGATGTAATCAGCCCCAAGGCAGGGTATCACGTTTGAATTGCTGAGTTGGGTTTGGATGTTTCCTGCAAACAAAGAGTGGAGTTCTGGAATTTGTTTTTATTGTCATAACATTTGGGCTGACACCAGAACCCGACATTATGAAGTTGGTGTCCTCAAGGCTGTTCTCCCTTCTGAAATGACAATGACTGTGAGGGCTCTGTACCATGAGAATAAAAAAGAAAAAATAGAGGCGAAGTTGTGAAATGAAATCCTTGAGTGAATTCAGTAATTGGTAGAACTCGTTATCAGTCGTATATTTACCATATTTTGAACTGTCTGCTAAAGTTTTTATTAAGAGCTATTTTTTTCTCTTCTAGAACAGTACAGTCTTAACATTCTATTACTTTCTATATCTTTTTCTCCTAGGGGAGCACAAGACATTGATGAAAAGTGAATGTCTTGCACTTGAATTCTAATTTAGACATGGCAAGAGACCTAAGTGGTTGGTGAGGTTAGAGGGACTAATAAAGGGAACACAGGCAGTTCACTCTTTCAAATGGTGTTCTGGCATTTACCAAATCAGTTTTCATTACCTTCATAAAGATATCTGCTTTTCCTGAAGTGCAGCTTTGAAGTGCAATGTATTTTTAAGGGCAATTGGAGATTCAGTATGGCTGGATTTTATTTTGGTGCTGTTCAGTCAAGTTACACTTTCTTCAAGAACAACATCCCTCAAGTTCATTAGGTGACCTGATAAAGAGGTTTTTTCTGGTGCTGCCTTGTGTAATGTGGATATTTTTGAATATCCCTTGAGACTGTAATCAAGGAGAGAACCCTCAGGTGACTGATGGGAAGATGTGTAACCAGAAGGAGCATTTGTTTGAACAGTCAGCAGAATGGAAAGCGGTCTGAGTGGGACACGTGCAATTCCTGAAGGGAGCTTGGCGAGGCTGTGATGGGCGGGCGTTCCCTGCCTGTGCTCTGCTCTGCTGGTGTGATTAGCAGGTGTTTATTCCTCTGCCCGCCGTGCAGTCCGGTTATGCTGCAGCAATCAGACTTGTTCTGCCTTCTCAGCACCCACAGGTGCAGGGGAAGCTCCTCCTTCCTTCGGGTGCTGCAGGAGTGAACCCAGGACAGGTTCCTTTCGGAGTTCCTGGGGGAGCTCTGTGCACGGAGCAGCTCCCAACGTGTCTGGAGAGAATATTCTCCTGAAGCACTTCTTGGAGTGGATACCAAGGGTACAGATACAAACTCCACCTTTTTTATTCCTTTTTTTTCCCCGAAGGGTTCTTGTTTTTTGATTGGTGATGAAACACCGCCACCGGAGGTGTGAGTTCCTGTTCATGGGGAGGATTTCTGCAGTGATGCTGTTTGATGGCTTGCCAATTTTTCTTCTTCTGTTTCTTCATATAATTATGTAATTATTTTTTCTCTCTATTTTATCTCTTTTCAGTGACTGTGTGCATTTGAAATGTAGTAGCTGGCCGTAGAAATTATTACAGGTATCCACAGTAGTTTGACTTCTTTTGTGATTATTCATTTCTGAATGTTGATGTGAAATATGAAATATCCATTCTTTCAGTTGTAAAAAACCCAAACCTATGTATTTCCCATCCTCATGTGGTAATTTGTCCTCTAAAAAACCCCTCAAATTCAGTTTTTCAAGAGCTGGAATTGACATCAGTCAATTTGTTGATCCCTGTCATAGTTACTGCTACAGCTTTTTGAGGTGCCTCGTGGTTTGGGATGTTTGGCAAACTGGGAATTGTTTTGGTTTTTCGTTGTGTGTGGGGTTTTTTTTGTTTTTGTTTTTTTTTTTTTTTAGTTTCCCTTTCTAGAGCTGAGAGGTTCTTGTCTTTTGTCAAACCTTAATGAACTGAGATTTGGATGCCAAGCTGGCCATTCAGTTTTCTGTAGAAAAACCCCATGTTTCTGTGGCTGCTGTCCTGTTGAAAAACCAGTGTAATGTGATCTTTGTACCTGGCTTGGGCCCAGTTTGCTGCATGTTCTCTGCCTGTTTTCAGATTCCACTGGGAAGCTACTTCAGCCTGTCTGGGGGCTGGGATAAGGGATTTATGGTATCAGATGGGATGGCTCAGACATGCAATATGCTGAGTTTCCCTGTCTGAAATGGAACAGGGGGTTGTATTTGGTATTGTCAAGGCTCCCTGGAAATAGATGTCATTGCTCCCTTCCGGCAGCTTAGAGAATGCCTGGAAAGGAATGGAGTATTTGCCCGAAGTGCTGTTTCTCAAGTAATTTTTGATTAGTTAATTTGTTTTGCAATTATGTAATTTAGGAAGTACTTGCTTGCTTTTGATATTCCTTGTTTTACTTGTGCTCACGATGTAGTGATGCAGCTGCTCTGTTCCAGCTGTGATTTCTGCAGTCTCTTGCTGAGAATATCGTCTGGCATCTCTCAAAAACCAAACCCTGGAGGTTTCAGTGGTGGCTGTCAGTTCCTGCATCCTGCTCCCTGATGATTTAGTTGCACTGCGATTGAGCTAGCAGCGACCTGAAACTGTGATGGATAAAAAGATATCCACCAGTCTGAGAGTCAGATGAAGAGCTGGTGAACAAGCAACTTCTGTAACTGTGTTACCAATGCACAGTTACCTGCTGTGTGTGCCACTGATCGCAGGTGCAGGCTCAACCCTGCAGCATTCAGCCTGTCTGGGGGAGTAGAGAAAGAGTGTCCGGGTGGCACAGGTGGAGCAGTGTCCGGGTGACACGGATGGAAGAATGTCCAGGTGACACAGATGGAGCAGTGTCCAGGTGGCACAGATGGAACAGTGCCCGGGTGGCACAGGTGGCACAGTGTCCAGGTGGCACGGATGGAGCAGTGTCCGGGTGGCACAGGTGGAACAGTGTCCAGGTGACACGGATGGAATAATGTCCAGGTGACACAGGTGGAACAGTGTTCGGGTGACACGGATGGAAGAATGTCCAGGTGACACAGATGGAGCAGTGTCCAGGTGGCACAGGTGGAGCAGTGTCCAGGTGACACAGATGATGGGGGTTTCAGCTGAGGGACAACACCCCATGAAAGGTAAAGGAGCTTGCAGGATTTATATCTTTGGCTCCTAATGGATGCTGTAGTGTTTGGCTGGGTGTTTGTGTCATGTTTTAATGGGGTAGCTTTATTAAGTGCATTTGTAATTGTCTATAATTTTGGGATTGAACTGCATTAGAGGATGAAATTCGTGTCTGCTGCTGCACTTTCAACGTTAGTGTTCTATTACTTTGCTAAGAAACCTATTAATGCTTTTTGGGGACAATCTCTGGTACCATCACTCATTCAGGGACCACTCAGCTCCTTCTGCTGGGAGGGCAGGAGCGAGGCTGGTTCGAGTCTGGCTGTGCAAGAGTTATTTCTCTGTGTTTTGCTGAGTCCTGGCTGCATGCAGAGGAGCAGTGACTGACGGGCACCAGATCCCGTTTCCTGCCCTTGCACTCTGCTTTGTGGTTATGGGAGGCTGCTGAGAAGGATGTTTTGATGGCCAGCAGCTCAAGGAGAGCTCTGAGCAGGGGCAGGGAGCTGGTCAGCTGAGTGAGGAGCCCCTGGCTCCTGGGAGCAGGCAGGTTATCCCTGTCTCAGCTGACTGGGGGTGTTGTGCTGGGTTTATTCTCTGTTGGTTTTGTGAAGCCATGCCATTAAGGAAGGGCACACTTACTCTGAAGCACTACCATGAGAGTGCTCCTGGAGTCAGGGTTAAACAAGAAAATTAAGAGGGAGAAGTTAAGGAAAAAGAAAAAAATATTTTCTGATATAACCTGGATTCCTTTGCCTTAAACACAGAATCAAATTCCAAGTATTAGAAATTTCTAGGTAGCTTAAAAAAAGTTAGAATTTTAGGTAGAAGAGCACAGTGAGCATTGATAACCATTTTGAGGACCTAATAGTGACCTTTTGTTTGTAGTGAGATCTTCCTGTCCCAAGGTGAGCCAAGGGCAGCTGTCCAGCTGTGGGCAGGGGCTCTGCCTCTGGCTCTGCCTGGCTTTAGGCTCAGCCCAAGCCCTCTGGGATCACTGCAGGATGATTTCTGTTCTCAGGCCGATCTGTTTCACTCGTTAGAGGGCTCCTGATTGCCCCCTCACTGCTGGCTGGCGCAGGGTGCCCTGTGCAGGTGTGTGGACACGGCTGTGCTGGCGAGTGCTGCCTCACTTACAGCCTGTGCTGGAGGCACCTTGCTCCTCCACAGCCCCAGCCAGGCATTCGGTGTACCTGTGGTTAGTGCTGAGAGAGAGGGGGAAAACCCCAGTGAAACTTGCAAAGTAGTATTTTCACACAGTCACCCTTGTGCTACGGTAACTTACTGAGCAAGAGGAAATCAGTTCTGGGCGTACGTGGATTTTCATGTTGTCTAACACCTGCATTTTTCGTGTTGTTGTCTCATGCCTCTCCCTCACTTCCTTGGGTTTGGCACATCACAAACACGGTGGTGCCACTTTTGTTAACGGAGTAGTTTTTTCTTGCTGAAAGATGGTAAATATTACAGCTTTCTTAGGTTATTTGGGCTAGTTTTTCACTGCAGCCCAAGTGAGAGGGGACTGATACTGTGTGGACCTCCTGGCTGTCTGGGAATTTTTTTAAGCGCAGCCTGGCTTTGTGTTCTGTCAAAGAACAATCTAAAAGTGCAGCTGTTGATGCTTATTTTCCAAATAGAGCATGGCAGCGTCCCTATTGATGGATAAATTATGGAAGAGGGAGTAATTCCCAGGAATATGAAAAGCTGTTGGGGGAAGGAGTCCAAGCCAGCACCTCCAGCTGATTTGTGCTTACCCCAAACCAGGGAAGAACTGTGGCTGCTCTTCATGTGTTTGAACTCTTAAAGTTAATAGAGGTTTGGGGTTTTTTTGCACATGAAAACTTGTCCAAATGATTTACTTAATGGACTCCTGCTCTGAAGTGCCTTTCAGATAAATTAATGGATAAAAGGGGTTTTATTTTGGTATTTAATAAGGATTTTTATGGTGTAATAATTTGTTAAGGTGGAATATGCCAAAATACATATTCACAGTATATTGCATATACAGTTTTATAGATCTCGCAAGTTAGCACATCTGATAAAGATTCTGTAATGAGAAGCTTAAATGAATGGCATGGTATCTTTCTATTTTAAAGTATTCTCTCTTAGATGGGTTTAATTTGACTTTACAGAATATGTTTTAGAGAGAGCTTTGGTTTCTCGAGATAGTGTGAGGTTTTCTGGTTTTTAACTGTGAGGTTTTTAGGGTGTTTGGTCTTTTTGTTTAGTAGAATAATTATGATTATGTTAAGATATGAGGTTTAAAGAATTACAAGTGTGTATGTTAAGAATACTGAGAATACATGAAAGGTAGATAAAAAAGAAAAGGCAAAAAATCATTGTGGTGTCAGAGGTAATTCCTGGTGCACAACACCAGCGAGCTCATGGGGCAGTAAACGCATCTCCACGTGCTCCTAAACAGTTTCACCACCTACCAGGATGTCTGGGAGCAGCAGTGTTGTGAACCCTGCTGTACTGGCACAGAGGAATCCTGGAGGCTGTTTACCTTCAGATAAACTCATTTAAGGCTGTTTGGTTAATACTGGCACAACAGATCATCAACATGTTGTAATTGTTTTCAAACACCAATAAGCAGTGGTGAGCAAAGCTTTGTTAGATCTGGGCTTTACTTCTCTTTGTTTGCTCTGGTGTGGAATCAGGAGTAAATATAAATGAAGAGCATTATTTCAGGATCAATATTGCTGTGGACCAGGAATGTAAAATGCAGAATAAATAGTATCTGGCTGCCAGGGGTTTGGGTGGAGGACTGGAGCTTGAGATGCAGGAACAAACAATAGGAACTCATTGTGTGGGTATAATTCTGGAAAATGTTTTAGACAAAACCTGAAACTAGAGTTTTGACAAATTAGGTTAATTATGAGACTTGTCATTTTCACAGCTGCAAACTTGTCATGTGCAAATTGGGGGCAGGTTGTGGAATTCTTTCTCTGGACTTTCTGGCTTAGTCCGTAAGTGGTTCTGAAAAGCTTTTTGTTCTCCTGGAAAAGAAGATATTTTGTAATGAAATCTGAGATGGGACAGAATTTTAGTAGTAGATGAGAGATCCTCTGCACTAAAAAAATTTGGTACTTGGTGCTTTTTTTTTTTCTTGAATATCATTGAAGTTGGAAACAGGTCCTTTGATGAAGAACCAGTCTTAAAGCAGGGATAAAACGTGAATGGTGTGGACAGGAGACACAAAAAATGAAGAACTCTCATTTGTGAGGACAGAAAAGTAAAGGTGCAGTTTTGTAAATTGTTGTGTAAGAGAGCAATAATTCGGGTGTTGTCTGTAATGTCGTATTTCATTGCATTGCGGAATTCATAAGAGAAAGGTATTTTGGAAAAACGATAAAATATGTTTGCAGAGTTATTAAAGAGCTGAAGAGGGGTGCACAGACTGATGAAATTCTCAGAGCATGTTCAGTGCTCCTGAGCAGTCTTGAATACACAAAACTCAGCAATTAACACTTGATAGATTTCTTGAGGCAAAAAACCTGGGAGAATGTATTAAGGAAAAATTACTTTGCACATTCCTTAACCCTAATTAAATTATGGGATGTCCTCGCTAATTAATGGTATTTTGAACTGCGAACATGAATAGGTTTGGAAAAACCCCAACCCTGCGTTATGTATTATTGGATTTGCATAGTGATTCTAATGAATGGTTAATTAACAGCTGGGATTAAGTCATCCCATCATGAAGCAGCCTCCTTACTGTTGAAATGTGCGGAGTAATAAAGATTATATGCGACAAACTCTCTGAGTGCTCTTGGAGCGTGGATCCAGCTGTGAGCCGAGGTGCTTCCTGAGGAGCTGGGAGCAGAACATCTGGTGAGCAGCAGGTCCTGTCTGGTTCAGTCCCTTTTCACCTGTGGTGTTTGGTGCAGGGCACTGACTGCAGCTGAGCCGCAGGAATCCGACCCCAGAAAACCAGGAATAACAAACCCCTCTGCTTCCTTCGCCGCATTTTGAAACGTCTTCCTTCAGTGCTGCTGCAGCTTGGGCGTGAGGGGGGCAGGACTCCTGTCCCGTTACTCCTTGTCTCCAGAATGGGAAATCTTGCATCGTTTGGGGTTTCCTCAGGTGACCAACAGTGGCAGAAATTGAGTTGCAGTAGTTAAATAAAAAAAGGCTTTATATTCCATGTCCCCAGAGAGCTTAGTCATTGAGCTGGCTTTGGTTGAAACAACACAATTAGATTGCTCTTGGCTTGTCCTTGCAAATTTATCACTGTCTTTACTGCATTTGCAATATTCTGCTGCTAAAGTCCCTGAACATACACATGAAAAGAGGCTTTTCACACGGAATGAGAAATGTTAGCTGGGATTTTCAGAGGAAATATGCCAGCAAAGCCTTTTTTTTCCCTTAATGCGCTCTAAGTTAGTCTTTTTTCTGCCTAATTAACTTTATTAATATTAAAGACTACAAGCTGGTGTTCCCTCAATTCAGGAAATCTTAACTTTAATCCTTATCTGGGGATGCAGAGAAAATGTACATTATCATGTTCTGTCAATGCAAAGCAAGGGACCTGATGTCCTGTATTTATCTCAGTCTTAGTAAGGCTTAGGAAAACAAATTATCCAAGTTGTAAACCAGCTGAGAAAGAAGCATCTGAAACTAGATCTGTTTCTAGTGAAAGGGAAACGAACAGGTGACGGGGAAAAACGACTTCAAGTAGGTTTAGCTTGTTTTCCTTTTGGCTGTTGTTGCTTCTTGTAAGCAGAACACAAGCTGGACAAACACTAATTTTAGTTATTATTCATGTGCTGTTTGAGGGCATCTTTTCATACCCCGTTTCTGTAAGGTCTGTCTGAATAACTAATACACAGCATATGGGAGGTTTGTATTGCACAATACCTTCCAAGGTATTATATAGCAATTATTTTTTTAAAATCTCATTTAAGAAGTGATGTAAAGTATTATGTAGATGGTTTATAAAGGACATGTAGCTGTTGAGTACTTCATAAATATTTTGGAAGATTAATGTTTCATTTACAGTTCTCAACTAAAATTTATTTTATTCTATGGATGAGGAAAGGGAGGGCTGCACATCTTTGATGCAGCTTGGACCAAAAAAAATGTGGATAAGAAAAGCAAGGTGATTGAAAACCCTTTTCCTGAATTGAGGATAGCTAATGGGCTGTGTTCTGCAGATTGCCTGTCCCATTGGGACAGGAGGAGGTGGCTCCAGGCTGAGCCAGGGGAGGTTCAGGTGGGCTGTTAGGGAGGATTTCCTCCCTGCAGGGGCTGCCAGCCACCGGCACAGCTGCCCGGGGCTGGGGGGTCCCCAGCCCTGCAGGGACTGAAAAGCCACGTGCGTGTGGCACCTGGGGACACGAGGAGGGGTGGCTTGGCAGGGCTGGGACAGCAGCTGGGCTCAGTGATCTCCTTTCCAACCCGAGCAATTGTCTGAAGCTTGCTGTGTTCCCGCTCACGGAAGGAAATCACGGTTCCCCTTTGGAGGCCACTCCGGCATTTCCAGCGTGCTGCTGTTTCTCCTGTTCCCTGGGTCCCCTCTCAGCTGGGGCACTGCCACCAGCCTGGGGCACCCAGCTGGCAGGAAAGCGTCAGCACAGAAATCCTGTGGGGCTCTTTTCCTGCAGCTCATGGGGAACTTATAAATGGGCAGGAGTGGTGCTCCGTTATTTGAGTTTCTTCCCACTAATCCCAGAACCCCTGTATTTTATTATTTTATTATTATTACACTTTTATTAAGAAAGTGGTTTCATTCTCTCATAGGCAGCTCTCTGTCAGCTGCTAATGTCCTCAGGGTAACATCAGGTATTTCTGTGTTTTTTCCTGGTTTGCACTGTGCATCTGCCAGCCTTTTCACAGCCACTCCTCTAAAAGGCATTCTTCACTTGCTTTTACCTGTTTTTTTTTCCTATAATTTGCAATGCACAGCATATGAAATTGAAATGACAAGCTTTAAAAAAAGCTCAATTAAGTACTGGTGGAAAGGTGGGCTAGAATTTTAGAGTTTTTGGCAAATAACCATTTTCCTGAGCATGCCAGGTTTCACTGAAGTCGAACGCTCATTCAGGCTGCTGTTGTTTTATTCTGAAACAGTGCTTAGTTTTCCCCCATTGTTTTAAATTTGTTTCTGCAATGAAACCTCCACATAGATGAGTGCAACCGCACTTGCCTCTATTAAAACTTTTAACCATAGGGAGGGAAGTGTGATTCAGTGTATACTTCTTATTTTATTGCATCTGCTGAGAGTTGTGCCTGCTGTCTCGGTCATAGCTGGGTTAAACAGTTCCTGTCCTCATCCCCAAACGAGTGAGTTATTTGTTTATGCAAACTGCAGAGGCTGAGTGAGATCTCAACGAGCCAAGGAGCAGAGCTTGCTGTTGTCCTGTGGCTGTGCAGAGGAAACATCACTTTTAGCTGTAGCTACAGCAGTCTTCCCAGCCCAGAGTAGTCCATAGGCAGTATGAACACCCTTCTCCCACTAAAAGAGAATTAATGCATTTTTTCCCTTATGTGGAAGTGATTTTATCCAGTTGAGATGCTTATGTCCAGGTCAGTGTTATTTGTTCTGTGCAAATATTCTCTTTTACTCTATGAAACTTTTTCTGTCCATCTTACAGCACGCCTAAGCCGTCCTCGAAGCTCAATGGATGATCCCGTAGCATTCTTTACCTGTTTTGTGCTCTTTCTCCTTCAGAAAGTAAACCAACATCATTTTATGTAGCAGTTATTCCAAGTGAAAAGTCAGTTGTTCTCTTGGTTATTGACTGAACGTTTGCCAGTCTTTTTACTGTGTTTTAGTGAGGATGATGATTAGAATGGAGAAGCAGCCGTGTCTCAACTGGCTTTCAAACTCCCCTGAATAAAGCTTCAGAAGCACCTCGGTGGGTCTGTGTTGGAGTGGTTTTTGCAGACACACAGCCAGGACGAGGCTGTGTCCCCGTGCCCCTGCTGCAGGGGTTCCAGGTCTCTTCCTGCAGTGTCAGTGGCTGCAGCTGCTGCAGGGCACGGGTGGAGCTGGGTGGGTTTTAAGAGGGCAGAGAATCCGGTAAGAGCACTGGGCACGGTTCTGGCCCTTTGCTTTCTCCCCAGCCAGCCCAGGGTTTTAAAGAGGGCAGAGAATCCAGTAAGAGCACTGGGCACGGTTCTGGCCCTTTGCTTTCTCCCCAGCCAGCCCAGGGTTTTAAAGAGGGCAGAGAATCCAGTAAGAGCACTGGGCACGGTTCTGGCCCTTTGCTTTCTCCCCAGCCAGCCCAGGGTTTTAAAGAGGGCAGAGAATCCAGTAAGAGCACTGGGCACGGTTCTGGCCCTTTGCTTTCTCCCCAGCCAGCCCAGGGTTTGCAGTTTGGTGTTGCTGTCTCGCTGCTCACATCGGTGGTTGTTAATCCACTGCAAGCAGAGCTGGGGTGATGTTTGGCTCTGCTGGAGGAGCCCTGTGCTCCCTGGGGGTGCCTGGGGTGCTGGAAGGGAACGAATCCCAGTGCTCCGAGGGCTGGGCAGGATCGTTCCCTTGCCTGCACGAGAGCTTCGTGCTCATTCTGTGTTCTCATTTCATCTCCCAGGAAACACCCGTTTCCATTTTTCCCTTTTGTCCTTTCTCGTAATGTTTGTGCTTTAGGTATCTTAAGTGATCAAGCTGCAAAATGACAAGATTTTAACTTCTGTCTTCTGTTGAAATGGTATGAGCTCTCCTTCAGGTGACTTTCTTTAACTGGCTTGCCCATGCATTGTCTTTTCAAGATAGAGTCTTTTAATTTTTCTCTCTCTTGCCTTTTCTTTTTTCATCAGAAAATTCTACTGGGTATATGTGATCTCTCTTGCCACCTGTATGTAAACAAAGCACATTAATTTTTAATGTTAGCTTTATTAAATTGGAAGTAGTTAAGGTTGTTATCCTACAGTTTGGGGCTTTTTTTTTTTTCCATCCAGAAGTGTTATTCTAGGAATTCTGAGATTAGGTTTTTGAGAACAAATGGTCTGTCAGTGGGGGTGTTTGGGTAGCTGAAGCGAGGGCAGGGTGAAGTGTGAGTGAGTTTGCTCCCAGCTCTGCTGTGTGTGCAGGCTGCTCAGAGGATGGCTGAGGGCACAGGAGCCCTTGGGTGGGGATGGCCCCTCAATCACTGCGTGCCTCCTGGGCTGGGCGGCGTTTCAGCCCCGTCTGAGCAGCTTCCACTCCAAATGAGAGCTCTCACTCAGTTATCTGATCTAGAACAGGCTTTTAAATAACTTCATCTGCTTTATAAGCAACTTCATCTGCTTTATAAGCACGTGCAAGAGGCCCTTTCCTTACTGTGTTTTCATTGTCAAAGAAAGAAGTGCCTCCTTCAGTTTGCTTTTTGCTAAGAATAATAGAATGCTGTGTTCCTAACTGCACCTGAAGCCTTGTATTTACACTGTTACCACCTGGCTGTAAATGTGTGATCTCCTTCGGTATGTACAGTATCCCTGTATTTTATTTAAAATGTTATTAACCGAGGGCTCTGTAGCTGTTACTGTGTGAGGAGCATTTCCTACGTGGTGCTCAGTATTAGGAACCTGTTTTTATCATCAGTGATAGTTCTCAACATAATTATGACATAATCCTATTATCATTACATTATTATTCTATGATGTCACAATTATGACATAATTCTTCTATGACATAATTAGTCTTTTGTATTAATGTTTGCCTCTGCGACCTCCTGACTTTCTGGTGTGTTACTGAATTTCCAGCCTTAGCTTCAGTCATGATTCATCTTTAAAAGAACAGATGAAAAAATGGATGTAGTGATTTCCAAGGCAGCCTTTCCATAGTCAGTTACCTTGTCCTGAATACTCCTGACCTGGTCTGCTCCCAGCCATCGTGGGTGCCCTAAAACAGTGATAGAAACATCCTGCACAAGCCTGGGAAAGGCTAATGAATCTATTCACTTTCTGTCAGCTAGGCTGAGATTGCTGTGCTCTGTGGGCAACTTCAGTCTTTCTTCAATTATTTTCAGATTTCTGTTGTTTCATCTGCTGTACTTGACACTTACATTTTCATATTTCCATTTTTATTTAACAGTCTGATGGTTCTGTATTAAGTTCTCAGGGGCTTCCTTACATGATCTCCATTCCTATTTCCCTGTGCCATGGGCTATAGAATTTATATCTTGCTTTTGTTTTAGCTGCTTAAGTCTCACCTGGACACTTTGGATAAAAAGTTGAGCCCTCACTTGCATTTTTCTGCACTTTGGTTTTCTTCTGTGCCTGCTCTTTCCTCTTTTCCAGCTCTATCTCACTGTTGTACTCTGAGGCTTGGAGCAGATCTCAGTTTGGAAGCCTTTTGAAATTTTTCACATGAATTTTGGAGGAAGAAAGGGTATCATTGCCTCTTGAGGTGTTTGAATGTACACTTGAAGGAGCTGAGGTGAGTTTCTCTGCACGGGCTTTCGAATCTGCCCGAACAGCTCCAGTTCCATGGGGATGGTTGTTAGGAGAAGTGTTGGATTTTGCAGCCTCCCTCCCAGGCATTAAACCTGTGCAGGCACTTGAAGGAGCTCCCTGTGGTAGAGAGGACGCAGCAGAAGTTCCTCTGTCCTCAAATTCAGTTTGAGTTCTCAGCTCTAAGAGGTGTACTCCAAAATACATCTTCTTTCTTTACTCGGGGATATTGGGTGATATATCTATAATATAAAATAAAATTAATATATTATAATATAATATCTATGCTAGCTGCCTGGGGAAAACATGTCATATGTTTTCAGGTGAAGAACGCATCTGAACATCCCTGCATTAGTAAAACTCACATCTCTCTGTGTTCCTCTATCAGAGAGGGAAAGTGGAACCTGAGAGCATCTTCTGCAGTCACAATAAATGGCTTTCAGACACCACCATTAGTATAAAACCATCGAGGGCTACAGAATGGTGCCTCTCTGGAGACCTATTTTAAAATTGATTTCTTGAGCCTGCATGGATTCCAAAATAAAGTTTCTTCATGTGGAAATAAAAAGGCATCAATATGTATTTTTCCTTAAGATGTCATTATGAAATCCATCATAACTTTTTGTGCTCAAATATCCTACCTTTAATTGCATTTGTGAAAATCCAACAGAGTAAACAAAAATTTAATTTACTTGTGCAATAGGAACATGATTAATGGGTATTATGATGGTACCTGGGGCAGAACAAAACCTAATTTTTTTCCTCTCAAATTAAATTGATTCTGATCAAGAAGATCTAAAAAAAGTACAAATAAACTGTTTCATCACCAAAAGGAGAAAGCTGTGAAGGATTCTTTTGGATAAAATGATGTGATGTTAAGATTCTTGATTTGATTTTTGAGACTGTAGCTATCTTTCCAGTGTCGCTGGATAAGGAATTTGTACGTTATGGCTGATAGCTACTGAATTCTGCTAGAATTGGCTAGAATTTCTAGCAAAAGAACTTGGTCTGAATTGCCTGGTTTTGTACATATTCCTTCTTGTAAGTAATTAGGTGCAGTTCTCTCAAACGCTTTGGTAATTTGGGGATTTGGAAAAAATCAAAAGGCTTTTCATGAAGTATTTTCTTTACACATGGACGAATTTTCCTTCTCTTTTGCTGGAAGTTGACAGGATTAAGTGAGTAAGCAGATGCGTTGAATTGTTTTGCACAACTATAAAAAGCATATTTTTGTATTTTCAAATACCTTTTCATAAGGTATTTACAGAAATTATATTTGAAATGATAAAAGGATTTATTAGCCCAGACTAGGATTTAGGAAGCAGTAATGCTCTTTAAAGATTAAGGTTTGGGATTTTTTTCTTTATAATTCCGCCTTCATCCAATCAGGGATCTCGTTCTCAATACTGCTGAAAAGGCATTTGACATGTAAAGGCATTGTGTGCTTAGGGTAAAATATGAATTAATGGAGGGCCATCCTGATTTTGTAATTGGAGAAATTAGAATTTCCTGTTTATGAGAACAGTTGTTCCCCGAGTGTGGTTGGTTTGAGTTTCAGCCCACGCAGAGTTCATCTGGCGAGCATGAGCAGACTTCAGTGGATGCCTTACTCTGCTGGGGAGCTGGGCTCGCAGTGGGGGCCCAGAGGGCTGTGCTGGGGAGAACTGGTTTCCATGGGCATCCAGACCAGCAGGAATTGTCAAATCTGTCGTTCCCTCGCTTTGCCAGGAGCTCAGAATGTCTTTGGGGTGGCTGGGTGCGAGGCTGGCTCTGTGGCTTGGTCCCAGGAGGGAAGTTAGAGATGGGAGCAGGCTGTGATGGGGCTGTAGGAGGGAACTGGGGTGCAGCCCATGGGGGAGAGCTGCTCTCCTCCAGCTGGGAATGCACCCTGCGCTTTGGTTTCTCGCTCTGCTCGTTTCCTCCTGGGAACTGAGCCTCGTGTGTCCCCAGGAGGATCCTCCAGGGCTTTGTCCGTCCCCTTCGGGGGCAGTGCTGTGGTTTGTTCTTCTGCTCTGGGGGCACGCTGGCCATTAATGGATCCTCTGCGGGTCGCCCTTTGAAATTGTGCTGGGACTCGTCCACTGCCCGGCTCTGTAAAAGATGAGGGGGTGGCAGAGCTGATGGGAAAGGACCTTGAAGCAGGAATGCCCTTGTGCCCCTGCCATTCCTTGCTCAAGCGACTGCCAGCTCCTTCAGTTTGCTAAAATAACGCACAAATGTCTCTGGAAGATAAGGGCAGGACCTCACTTAAGGACAGCAGCTTGTCCTGAAGAGGAGGATTTAGGCTGATGGGGAATAAGGAGAGATTCAGGCGATGGCAGGAGGAAAGTTCCTGTGTTTCTGGGAGAGAGGAGGCTGACAGAGGTGTAACTGCACAGGCTGGAGGTGAGGCAGAAAAAGGGCTCTTTGTAGCTGGAGAAATGTGGAAAGAAAAAATGTTGGTGGAAGAGATGGACCTCTGCCTCACAGAGTGGGAAGCCTAAAAAATGAAGGACGCAACTGGAGGAGGCGTTAAGTGTCCTTGGAGTCTTTCAGATGTATGACATGAAGGCACAGTTTAAGCTGTACAGAAAGAAGGTTTATTTACTGTACAGATGTGCTGTGAAGGTGGAGCTTTTGCTGGTCGTTTGGAAGGTGCCAAGATCAGTGACAGCAACAGACTGACTTGAACTGGCTTTAATGCCAGCAGCTGTTTTGCAAGGTTTTGTATCTAGTATTGGCATTAAAAGCAGACTGTGTATAATTATGAGAACAGTTTTTTCTGCTGCTGCCAATTAACTAGAGAAACACAATTGCATTAATGCTTTGAAGCATCTTTCTATTGATACTATTTCATTTCCAGAAGGATGGTTCAAAACCTGCTATGAGGAGTGGAATAGACAGCAATGCTGGAAGATGCTTCAGTTTTCTATTCAGTAGGCAGAAAATTACACAGTGAGTCAGTTTTTCGTAGGCTGCTGTGACTTGTGCAATATGTTGAGAGAAATCCATGTGAACTTCCTGGAGACATGGCTTCTTTAGGCCATTATTTATTGATCAGCAGCGTGGGACAGAAGTGGCCAGGAACCACCACGCACAGCACTGCAGTAACAAGCTCTGTGTTAAAGAGCCTGCAGGACTGGAGTGGAAACGCTGCTGAGTTCTGCTCTGAAAGCCTTTGTGGCTGTGGGGGTGTGAAATTCATGGCATTCCAGAGGGAAGGTTCTGGTTTGTTCCTTTTCTCCATTTATCCCATTTGCTGTCTATTAATAGTTCTGTTGGTCTTTCTGACACTAATCACGGCAGGGATATCTGTTGTTGTACAGCATCAGCCTCGTGGTAACAATGACCTGCACTCCTGTCGTGTAACCTGATGATCCCAAGGCAGTGGACGCTGTGCTCCTCTGGAACTTGCTTACAAACTTTACAAGCTCTCCTGTTCATTCTGGTGTTTAAAATTCAGCTTTTATTTGGCAAACGGGCTTCTTGGCTCTGACGTTCATGGCTCTGCTAGCTGTAAACAACTTCCAGCCCTGAGCTGTACAAAAGGCTTGTACAAAAGAAGTGGACCAGTTTTAAAAATTGATATTATTTTGCTTACGTGTGAGTGACATGGGGCCCTGGACACTCAGTCCCTGTATTTCTGGTGTTTTTTCCTGTGTCTCATGGCAGGCTCTGAAAAGATTTTCAAATTATTATCATTCTAGAGGGACACTGTAGATTTAATGCTGTTAATAGAGAGTCTGGTTTTATTTCTCAGAATGGATGTTCTTGACCAAGCAGTTTATGATGTTCTTCAGTACAGAGGAGGATACAATGACTATAGTCAAGGGTGATGTTTGGAGTGGAATCTGTACCGTTTATTTGGCAATAGCACTGAGGCTGCTGTGGAAGGAAACCTGAGCAGGAGTTCCTGAAGACCTAGAATAGACTGAAAGGAACTTTCCTTAATAGTTCAGGTCACAAATATTCTGAGTAGTAAATGGCTTTTTTTTTTTCCTTTTGTCACTACTGCATCAACTCTCAACGCTAACACAGTGAAGTCACAAGGCTTTAAGACTGAGTCGAGTTCATTTGAAGAGAAGTTTTTGGGTGTGGGACAGGGTAAGTTTACTTTGTGCACTGTTTAATTTTGGGGTTTGCAGGAGTGTGTGCAGAGCTGCTGCCCTCGGTGTCTGCCCAGATAAACCCCAGGCTGTTGGGATGTGTGTGCAGCATCCTGAAGTCCCAGAGGATTTCTCTCCTTGTCTCTGATGTGGAGTAGTGCACCTGACACCAGTGAGACTAATTGAACGTGTGCCTTAATTAACTCACGATACTCTGTGTTTATTCACAGGAAGAGGTCATTAATCAGCAGGAATTTGGGTCTCTAATTGAAACAGATGTCTGCTAAGACCCCCGGTGTCAGCCCTGGCAGGTTCAGCCCGAGAAGAGGACTGCTGTGAGGAGCACAGAGGCTGATCACAGGGGGCTGTGCCCACTGGGAATGTCACTGAATCCTAGCAAATGCTCCCTCTGGCCATCTGGGTCCTGGCAGGAAAACGGGGAGAGATCAGGTGTAGCCAAGGACATCAGACAAAGGTGGCCTGGCAAAACAGCTCTTCCAGAGAAGTATTGCAGTCCTTCTTTAGCGGTAAGGTCACACAAGAAAGAGTAATTTTTCAGTGATAAAGCAAGGCTGGATGGGTAAATTAAGGGAGAATGGCCTTTATTTGATGTTTTTTGCTACAAGCCTCTTAGTCCAGTCAGTCCTGCTGTGTGTAAACACAGGGCCCATATGTCCTCTGCCAGAACTTCCCTTTGCTGCTTCCCTTTCTTCTGCACTGTGCAGTTTCTGGGCAGGAAAATGCATTTCCTTCCAGTGGTAGGACTGGTTTCATAAAGCAGCTTGGGAATCCGTGGGATGGAAAGGTGTGATCTGTCCTTAATCATTGCTTTTCCTGTGTGTGTTGGATTTTTGCAATGTAACTGTACTTTAAAGTTGTTGCTTCCCAGAAAACAGCTTACTGGAAAGACAGAAACATGATTTTGGCTGCTGCTGAAATGAGTGTGACTTCTCATCTAATACTGAGTAGCTGATTGGTTTTTCCCCTCTAAATCTGTGTTTTCTGCTTGCAGTACATATTGCCTAATTAAATGTTGTCAGCTGCTGTCTGACCTGTGGCTGTGGGAAATCTTTGGGCTCAATTTATAAAGGAAGAAACTGTGCCGTAGTGTCAGTGGGATCAGTGCTTCTGAAAATGGCATCATTTAGAGCAGAAAAAGTGGAAAAACAATGTGAATGTATGTGGACCACAGGAAAAGGTTTTCTAACATGAAATTCTAAGAATCTCTGTCTTTGTGAGTGTCTTGTTTTTGTTCTTAGAAACAATTTCAAGTCGTTGCCCATCTTTATTGTTGTTTCCTCATTCTGGTTGGCATTTGAGATAACGTTTGCCTGGCTCTTCAAGCGAGACGTGAGGGAGCTGTCACCACCTGACAGGGAGCTGTTACTCAATTATATCCTGATTTGAGAGCAGCCCTTCCTAATGCTCTGCACAAAGGGCACCCCGTGAACCTGCCTGAAAGCAGCTGTAAAGCAGCCAAGGAGGAAGGGGGATGGCACTGCTTGATTTTATGGCTAGTGACTGCTGCTAAGGTGTTCAGTTCAACCGTGCAGAGGCAGAAAGTGATGCACAAACTATGATTTGCCTGCTAGGAAGGCATTTTCCTCTTTTAAACTAACAGGAATGTCAGTAACAACTGTGCTGGAGCGTCAGGTCTGATTTAGTGGGCACTTATTCTGTAATTAGTGCTCTCACTTTAGCATCTGGTTTTGAGGTAGCACAGCAGGTCCCAAGGTAATCACAATGCATATGCTCTTTTGGAGTATTTGAAAGGATCAAGTTCTGAAATCAAAGTTCTGTTTGGCTGCATCTAGGAACTTTGCTACTTCTCCACCAGCCTATGGAGCTCTGTGCTCATCTTTAGTCGGGGGAAATAAAGACATAAATGCCTCTGTTTGTGTCTGCTAATGACCATTGCTCAGCTCATCCTGTGGCTGACCTGGTGTACCCGGGCATCCTGGCTTCCAGGAGATGATGGGTTTTGCTCAGAGCTCCAAAGGAAGGACAACATGTTGGTATCCACCTCCTCTTGCTTTGAAAGCCTTCGTATGTGGTGGAAATAATGATTCAAAGGATCGTAGTATTGCAGAGAAATAGATCTGAGGGAGTAAAAACGCAGGTGTTTTATAGACTGTGCAATAGGTAGCTGGTGGTTAAGAATGTGAATAAATGATCAGTGCCTCTTGCTCTTGGATCTTCAGCAGCACCTCTGGATGCAGGAAAAATGGCTCTAGGCTGTGGTAATAAACTGCACCGTCTTCCTTAAAGACAACTTTTAGCTTATTTAGCTCCAAGGCCAACTTTTTCATTGTTTTTTTTTGTATCATATTACAGATACCTCCTTAAAACAATCTGTTCTGTTGTGGTTGTAGTTGTTGCATGGATTTTTAATGTGGAAATATCTCTTTATTAGAAGTACAAAGTAATTTTCTGAAATATTGCTTTCCTTGGCTTTAGGAAAGTTCTAGGATAGGCGTGAGGGAGTGTTTTTTCAAATGATTGCGCAAATATAAATAATGCATTGAGATATTCAGATTAAAATTCAGAATTGTTTGTTCAAAAATATGCAGCCATTAATCTCAGAATGGAAGTGTCATTTTGGTTTTCATATTTTCAGCGGAAAAACATGTCTAAAAGAAAAGAGAGGGGTTTTTTTCTAATAGGCAGAAAACAATAAAAACAAAGCTGTGATTGTCATATGAACTTTCCTGCAGCAACAGAGCAGCAATCACTCTTCTGGGTTGCACTAATACCTCTCCAATCGCATAATAAAACATTGCATCATAAATAATTACCTGGCAGTTGTGTATTTCTCTTCCATGCTGGTATTAGCAAATCCCAGCTGAGGCTTTCAGTTCTCCCAGGCACAGAACACTGACGAACCCAAGCCATTTCAGCAATAGCTGTTTCTCTGCTTGTTGGAAATGCAGGGAAAGGGTTTTCTTTCCTAGGGCTTCTGTGGAGGTTTCAGATGTTTTAAAGCTCTCAGGAAAAGTTTCGTGTGCTCAAAAGGCTTCCACTGACTCCAGTGGTTTTTAGGGATCAGAATCAACAGTTCCTATGATCCAGTTACATTTGCAAATAACTGGAGAAGTGAAGAAATGAGTGAGGTGTGAAGCAGGTCAGGGGAGATGCCCAGCAGAAACTGGCACTCTGTGTGTGTTTTACACACCATGTGGAATGTGGGTGTTGTGCTCTGTGCTGCAGTGCTGGACTTAGGAATCCCTTGCTCTCTGCTTTTTCTGAACAAAAATTCAAATTAAGTGAGCTCTCTGGTCCCACTCTCCTTCCTGCTGAGGGCCTACAGAAGGAGTGCAGAACCCCAGCTCCGTGAGCAGCAGTGCCCTCTGACACAGCCAAAAGTTACTGTCACTTGTTTACAAACCCCTGAGCATGAAATAACTGTTCCAGCTGGTTTATATGGGTGGTGTAGTTGTTCATTGCTGTGCCTTGTCCCATCTTAAAGGATAATTCCTGGGTTTGGGTGTCTGCTGCCTCAGATGGCTCAACATGACCAGAGGGGAGGGTGAGGTCATTGTGTCCCCACTGCTGGGCGTGATTTCCTTCCCTGGCACAGCTCCCTGCCTGGCACAGCTCCCTGCCTGCCTTGTGTGCTTACCCAGGCTGGAAGGGAGCATCTGCTTCTTCCACACAGAACTCCCGAATTTCCTGCAGCTCTTAAGGAGAAACTGCCTGGCTTGGCAGTTCCCTCACCTGAAACGACCACGTTTCAACAGAAAAGTAGCGTTCTGTACAAGTGCTTGTGTAGAACTACCTCGAACAACTGCTGGTTTATTCCTTCCACATCCACTTCTCCAGGCCATGCTTTGTTATTAGATTTCCCACAGAATCCAGCCTTAAAGGCAGCTGTAGCTTTTTTTAGCTCACTATCTGATTATATTTAATCACAGCACAGCAAAGTTGGGAGACTTGAGGGAGGTCTGGGATAGGATGTGGCACTTCTGGGCCTTTCTTTGGAGTGAACAGGATCGCATCAGTCCCCATTTCTCAGGCAATATAAAAAAATTGTCTTTTGAGTTTTGGAATCATTCGAGTTGTGGAAGCTCTTCAAAGAAGTTATGGAAACCATTGCAAGTTGCAAACTGTGTAGGAAACCTGTTAGTTTTTCAGAGGTGCTTTAATGTCTTGCTGTTGCCTTCCAGCAAATTTGTGTACTTGCTTCATTTATGAAAATTAAGTTCTTGTAATATTTAGGGTAAGATAATATCAACAGGAATCCTGCGGGAAAATTTTATTACCAGCACTTGCCTTGGGTAATATCTTATTCCATATAATGATGAAATAGGTCTTTTTGTATTCTCTGGGGTGATTCAAAAACATCTGCTTCACATTAGCTCCTCCAAGTACTTTGTTTAACAGAAATGTGTTCGAGAAACCTCTCACAGCTTTTAGGAGAGCAACTGTCTCTTATTTAGTCTTGGGCTAAGTGCTTTCCAGTATGAATGATTGCTCCGGCAGCAAGGACAATTAGAACAGCAGCCTGCAATAAAACAGCACCCAGTCCTATTTGCAGAGTATTAATGGTCTGCTTTCCCAGCAGGTTATGATCCAGATAATGCAAAATGAGCTCTACTAAGAGTTCCTAGAATTTTATAATGCTTTATTGTATTTCCTTCTTTTTGCAGCAGGTGCTGTACCTGAACAAATGAGAGGCCATCAGTGGTTGGAATTTTGCAGAGGTGTGGGATGATCCTCAGATTTGTGGTTCTTCTTTCCTGAGTTAATAGGAATGTTGTTGCTCATCAGTGCTGCTGTTTCCTTGTCTCCTTTGTTTTCCAGTCAGAAAAGCATTTGAATTTTTATTCAATGATTTTTGTGATTTAATCTGAAGCTATCTTCAGAAGATAACACTGAGAGCTATTTTTAGTAACCTTCCTGTCTGGTCTTACTCCATTACCACAGTTTCATTAGTATTCAGTCCTGTTTTTCTCTCTTGCATCTGTCCTGTGTTTCTTGTTTTCGGGCAGAACTAAATTTATAGCTGCCTTTTTACCCTCTGATCCCAGACGGATTTCTTCAGCGCAGAATTCTCTCAGCATGGCAGTGTGGGAGTGTGTCCCCCCAGCTGCCTGGGGATGCAGAGCCTCAGCAGCCTCGTGCCTCAGCCATTCCTAGTCGGCAGTGACCAACAAAACCGAATTATTCACGCGTGCATTTACACCCCTGCTTTGCCCTGTGTCCTTTCCCTGGACGCGCAGCAATATTGCCATGCTGCACGTTTTATGGCTTGCTGCTGGATGGATACATTTGAAGTCTGAGCTCTCTGAAATATTTGAAATAACTATTTCATTTTGTATTCCTACACCTGCTTAGCATGCAAATTCACAGAATTAGACTTTTTCTGTGTGTATAAGTGTAATACTTAGTTTCATGTAATTTTATATTCCCGTTTTTAAGGAAGTAAGCAGATGGTTCAGATGTATGCTTTTTTTTTCCTCACTTGTTGATTTAACTTTAGTGTCCAAGGAATTTTTATTTTTTAATTTGAAGCAGATTTTTTTTCTGCTTTATTTTCATCTTTTTGATAGTGGACAAAATGGTGTCACAGCTGACCATCAGTTATTAAATTTGGGATGTTTATTGCGTGTCCAAAAGACACCTGATCTTTCGTGCTATGTGCCAATATTCAATGATGTCTTGCCCAGCTTTTCTGAATTGTTGTGTGCTTCGATTTCATCCACTGGAATTGGTGAAAGCCTCTTCATGAGCCTTAGTGTGCTTTGTTTCAATATGTAGGCAAGTGTGCAATGTAAACACTTCCATGGCTGACATGTTGTGTGTTTTGTGGTAAGAGTTATGGATTTAGGGAAGAATTTGCTTGTTTGCTTTAGTAGCATGGTTGTGAGGGAGTTCACGTTGTCGTTGCTGCAGGCAGGTTCTGGTTTTATCTCTTTAGTAGGTGTGCGTGTTTCAGTTGGTCTCATGGCATCTTGGTGGTTGAAATTCATACTTTTTTTATATTTGTAAAGTAGTTGCACTAATTTACTTCCGACTTTCCATCCTACTGGAAAAACGACTGACTCTCCTCAGCCTTGTAAATCGCAGAAGATTGCAAAGGTACATACAAAGCAAAATAATGCATCAGTAGTGCATCAGCCTTTGTTTCTCTGTAGCATTTGTCAGCTCCTCATCAGAGCACAGTGGAGGATGGGACATTCCTGTAGGTGTGTCATTTCCTTCCAGAGCCTGAGAGTGTTACCAGTGGTAAATATCCATGAATTGCATCTGTAGCTCTGCTATAAACTCATTTCTGGGAGTGCTGCTTTGAGTCTTCACAGCAGACACCCAACACACGAGGGGACTGTGAGACATGAGGGCTCTGAAACACCCAGGTACTAAATGAGTGTCCTGGACAGCTCTGGCAGAAAAGCCAGGTGAATTATTCCTCTCTCAAGCTGTATTTGTGCTCCATCCTTCCTTTGCTTGATTACCTCGGAGCTCATCTGGCCTGTGCACAGCATCGCTGTCGCTGAGCACGGGAAACATTTACCAGGGTCCTCTGTGCTGCCCACGCAGGATTTGTAGCTCTTTCTTACCCCAGATTCAGGAACAGCGTCCGTGCTGATGCTTCTAGAAGCCAGCCGAGGGGACAGGAGGTGGCTCTGCAGAGTGATGGTTTTTAACTGTGTGCAATAAGTAAATGGCAAAATGTGTGCATCCCCCAAAGCAGCCCTGTTTCTCCAGAGTGATTTGTAGCCAGCTGGCAGGATCTCAGTGCCACGGATGCCCGTCCTGGCTGAATCTCTCTGTATTTCGAGGTTTGCTCAAATGGGAGAACGATTGGTCTTGAGGCAAAGAGAAATGCACTCCTTTGAGAGGTTGAAATTATTTCAGCTTCACCAGAAAATACACTGATTTCTCAAACTCATCTTAAAATACACAATGCTCAGCCCTATCCTGTTCCGTTTCTTTGACCTTTCAGAAATGGATTTGATGGCAATTTTACATGTAAGCAGCAGATAACTCAGGCTATCATGTGAGAATTGTTAGTATTAGTGTTTTACTCCAGAGCTGAGGCATTGGTACTGAACTTACAACTCAGAAATGGATAAACTGCAGTTTACAGCTCTGAATTGCTAAATCTTTAATGCAACCATGGCTGACTCAGCAATGCCTAAAGCCTTCAGCTTCAGCCCTCGTGGGGTGTGAAAATGCCAGCAAGTCATGGCCCGTTTGTCATGCAACATTTGGAGATTTCCTGGGGACAGAGCAGTAAATTTCAGAGGAAGGCAAAGGAAATTTTTGTCTATTACTGATTTCCAGCCTGCTGGTGAGGGCTATAAATTTAGCAGAGTGTGGTTCAAAGAAGATCAAAAAGTTAAAGTCTAAATAAAAAACCGTTTAAAGTGGAGTGGATTAATATTTGGGAACATTATTTGTCTACTGAAAAACACTTAGAAAAAGAAACTTTTTTTCCCCCTAAATTTTACTGTGTGTGGACTCCGAAGGAATCATAAACAAAGTTGATGTGTGCAGGTGCAGTAGCCTTGGTGAAATCCAGGGGATTATTTATCATGTTGCCAACGAAGAGTCAATTTTACTGCTAATCTGCTCAAAATACTGCAAGAATCAAGGCGGACAATGAGTTTGTGATGAAGGTTGCAGCTGCCATGGAAGTTGTATGTGGTTTGTTCAGGGATGAAGTTTCATTGACTACAGCAGCATGAGCAACAGGTTGGGATTTTGGGGGAAGGCACTGGCCTGGAGGAGGTGAAAAATGGGAGAGCACAGTGTGTTAACTGCCCTTGTTTCGCTGAGCCAGCAGGATAAATGCTGCACGTTTCAGGGCTCTCTGGGGAGGAAAGAAAGTCCTGCCAGGAATGTTCTCTCATGAGAATCAGGTGCTTGTTAGCTGCTGGGAGGAAAGAACCCTCTCATGATGGGAGGAGAAGCCGGGGATTTTAGGCAGCAAACGATGGAACTGTTCATCCTCTCAGCACATGGTGCCTTTCTGAGCTCCTTCAGTGCGTGGATCCTGCCTCCGTGGCTTGCTCAGCATTCCCACACGCAGGGATCTGCCTTCTACCTCACACCGGTTTCCCCTTGGCCAGTTTCAGCTTTTTGTTTGGTTTTGGTGCTGCCAAAAGATCGCATTTGAGCTGCAGGGAAACCTGTTCCAGCAGCTGTAGTCTTGCTTGAGAGGTGCCTTTAAAGGTTACTGAGTAGAAAGCTATGGCCAATCAGCCCCTAAGGATAATTAAAACTCTGAAATTGGCTCATACAGCCATTGGCCAGTTGAAAAAGAAAGACAAGTTACAGTAATTTCCTAACTGACCTGGGTTTAGAGCCAAGTGCAGGATTACAGGGACAAGATGACACACATCTGATGTGTGATGCAAAGCATTCTCCCCTGGAGAAAGCTTTATTCCTGACTCTGTGAAATGAAGTCTGAATTTTTAATTTATAGAAAGACATTTCTGCTAAAGTATGAAGTTGACATACAAGAAAATCCGTTGTGCCAAAGTGTTCATTTAAGGGTTCGTTTAAGTCATGGAGGCTTTTTGGTATAATGACATCATATCTGCTGCATAGAGCTGATTTATTCAAAACAACCACTGGCATTTAAAAATCACTGGCATTTATTTACATCTTAGTTGAGATGTAAATCTCCTGATCATCTTAGCACTCTGCCTCCAAGCCAGGCCACCTTGAAATACGCTGCTGAGCTTTCTCCTGGCACTGAGAACATTTCTGTTGTGCATATTGCCCTCAGGTAGATAAGCAAAATAACCATTAATCCAATGTTTCTCTCTGTTTTAAGGTGCCACTTAACAAGATAAAGTGGAAATACAGGAGCATTTTTCTAGCTGCCAAAATCCCAGACCAGGAGGAGAGCCTGATTAATGCTCAACTATGTTTACTTAAGTGGAGAGACTGTCTCAGATGAGAGAGTTCTCTGCTGATTCCCAGGGGGGGAATTCCCTGGGATAGTGCTTCCTTCACCACAGGTTTTCCTGAAGGTAGCAGATGGCTGTACTGTTGTTTTTCCAGTCTCTGCTGATACGGCTGTGGCCCACGTTGTCTGGGCACTGGGGATTTGTCCCAGCACTTCCAGTTAGCAGCAGCCTGCACTGGTGATGGAAATTCAGTTGCACTCCAAGTTCCAGGAGCCTGTTTTTGTAATGCAGAGCATTGCTCTGCACTGTTTTCCCTGAAAACAGGATGATTCTCGTTAGATGAAGATCTGTGCCTCACAGAACCATTTAGACTGGAAAAGACCTTTGAGATCATCGAGTCCAATTGTTAATCTAGCACTGTGTGTGAAAAGTGAACATATTTTATCAACCAGTCTGTGCACCTGGCAGCTTAGTTCTGATAGCAGTGCTTTCATGGACTCACAGAGGAAGCAGAGCAAGCGTGAGGCTTCAGCTCCTACCAGTAGACAAAAAGTTCATTCAGCGTTGAAGCAACTGAATGTGGAATTTTTGATTATGCTGAAGTGTTACTCTGTTTTCTTATGAACAACAAAATAAATGGATTATTCACCCTGCTGAACCCTTTTTCCGTCTCTGCTCAGTAGATGCAGAAAATAAATGAGATTTCTAACCTCGGTGCTGTACTTGATGAGCTCAGGTTGCACATCTTCCCTCTTTTTGACATGAGACTGTATTGCCATAAAATACTGGCTGGTTGAAGTATTGCAGTGAAGGGTTTCCACCAGTCATGTCCTGGAGCTCAGATGTGCAGGGAAGGACTTTGTTGTGCTGAACACACTTCAGGGAAGATCTTTTCCAGACAGGAATTACGTGTTGCTGCCAGAAGAGTAAAAACCTGCAGAAAAACATAATACATTTTCAGGCCATTTGTCTATTGCCGAATGCCTTGAGTTTTGTGTGCCTGAAAAACAGTGAGAGAAACTGATCTTAACTGCAGCATCTTTTTATAACAATAATAGCAATATAGCGTTAGCAGAGAAATTAAATGCCAGTATATTTTGTATGTGTGGATGTATATTTGAAGTCTGGTTTCCAGAGTTAACTTTGGGTCCTTGCTGTTTAGGCTGCAGTCCCTTCAGTTCACTTGAAAGGAGAAAGCACCTGGCTTTTACAGTGATTCAGGCTTCATTTCATTCTCTGTATGTTCACCATTCCCAAATATTTCTTGAGAGTACAGATCTGTGAATTTCTTCATGTTATTGTCCTCTGGTCCTTCGGCTTGTGCACGTTGTCACTGTCTCAGTTCTGTTTCTCGTGGCATGGAAAAGGAACAGTTTTCTGCCCAGCACAGCAGCTGAGAAGGTCAGGGAGCCTTCGAGGCTGTGAAGAGACTGTGCTTTATGCTTGAGTTTTAAACTAAAGTTTGTCTCAAAGGGTTGTGATTACTGAAGGTGATATGTTTGTAATTGGCTTAATTTAATCTGTGATGAAAAACAAACGAGAAGGAAAGTATGGAGATTAAAAAAAAAAAAAAAAGGTGTGTTTTGTGGAACCCAATGCTTTCAGCTGTTTACTTCAAACTCCCATATGTGTGGCTTTTGTAGCTCGTTTTCAAGCCAGCACATCTCGGGAATTGATTTCTGAGTGGCAGACAGATCATTGAGTGCTGTGGATGGGTGATTGCTGCCAGTCCTGTGCTCCCGTGTTGTGTTGCTTTCAATTCAGGCAGTCGCAGGAAAATAAAAGCTGCTGCCCTTGTGATGCAAAGGATCACAGGGAGCTGCTGATTTGGATGGAGAGCCTGTCTCAGCAGAAGGAAATAATAGTGGCTGTGGGAAACCTCTGCTGGGAGACATCAGCAGCTATTAGCAGGAGTGGATCCTGGCTGGCAGCTCGGGGGGATGCTGCTGGTCCCGGTGGTTTGGCAGCCACGTTACTGGTGACAGCTTTTGTGAGCTGCTCGCTGGAAGCCCTCGTTGGGCTGAGGGGAGTTGGTGTGCAAGGAAAGGTCTGAAAGTGGGGAACACCAGATTTCAGAGCAGAGGAGGTGTGTTCAGACTGCGGTATGAAGCGGGGCTTGAAAATTTAGTTAGTCTGGAATGCAAACCAAAGTCCTTTCAGAATATGATGAATTATTTCCAAAACCTGAATTTTATATACCACTATTAAACTATTGTTAGGAAGCAATATATGTGAACCCTGCAAATGGGGTAATAAATCTTTGACGTTACCTTTTTGAAATGCTGCACTGATTTATGTAGCTGGAGAGCAAGACCTCCATTCGGTACCCACCCAGAGTGCTGAAACAGGACTGTGCTGCCAGGTGTAATTCAGATGTTCAGGGCATGGAGTGGCCTCTGAGAGCTGTGACAGGCAGTGGTGAGCTGAGCTGTTGTGAAGAATTAATAGGAATGATTATCAGTACTACCAGAAGCAACACAGAAATCACGAAGTGAGTTTTGAAAGTCTGAAATGCATTGCTAGGAATAAGGTGGAAGGCTTAAGTTCAGCAATGGAGCTGCATCAACTGGTGCACAGTGGTCTTTGAGGACTCCTGAAACTTTGTAGGTGCACAAACCTTGGCTTAGGGTTTGTCAGATCAGAATCAGATGGAAGCAATAACTTAAGCCTGTCTTTGTTGCAGAGAGCGTGATGAGAAGATGGCTTTGTCACACGCAGTCCCTGGATCACAGGCACCAGGGAACGGCTGTGAGAACTCCAGGGGAGGCAGGAGCTGTGTGCAGGCTCGTGCAGCTTGTGTTTGCTCAGATCTGTTTGTTCTGCAGCGCTGGGGGACAGCTGTTTGTGCAGCACTTCCACGGGGTCTCGTGAGCTCACACACCACGTCTCTTTGACATAAACACAGGGCACACTGCTAATTTCTCTGGTGTGTCTTCCAGTGCTGGGTGGAGCAGCAAAGCTGTCATGATTAATCGTGAAAAAGAAAAGTCTAAGAACAAAATCCTAGGACTCATGGACCATGAATATTTACAGAGTGGGACGAGTGTATTTAAATAAGTGAGCCTTTAAAAATCAGTTTAAAACACTGGAGTGTATTGCCAGAGAACAATGCTTTGGGGAGTGCATTACCAGAGAACAATGCTTTGGAGCATGTTACCAGAAAGCAATGCTTTGGAGTGCATTACCAGAAAACAATGCTTTGGAGTGCATTGCCAGAGAACAATGCTTTGGAGTGCATTACCAGAGAACAATGCTTTGGAGCATGTTGCCAGAGAACAATGCTTTGGAGCATGTTACCAGAAAACAATGCTTTGGAGTGCATTACCAGAAAACAATGCTTTGGAGTGCATTACCAGAAAACAATGCTTTGGAGTGCATTACCAGAAAACAATGCTTTGGAGTGCATTGCCAGAGAACAATGCTTTGGAGTGCATTACCAGAAAGCAGTGCTTTGGAGCATGTTACCAGAAAACAATGCTTTGGAGTGCATTGCCAGAGAACAGTGCTTTGCAGTAGCAGCAGTGAGAATAAAGCTGTTTATGGTGTGTGTGTGAGCTGGTACAGGGCTCTGCTCAGAGGTCACACCGATAAATTATTTTTCCATGTAGGAACAAGCAGACCTTCTCTTAAGAGAAGCAGCCTGTGGTGAGCCATAGAGGATTGAAAACACTGTTTGGCTCGTGGTGCGAACTGCACGCTGTGCTCTGGAGCATCGCTGGGCTGTGGCCCTGTCACAGCAGAGAGCACCCCTGAATTGTGGGCTGCCCCTCGTGCTGGTCCAGGACTGGGGCTGCAGAGCTCTGGGGACACAGCCCCTGCTCAGGCCTGGGTACAGCCTGTTATTCTCTCTGATAATCACACGCACCTTCACTCAGCTCTGACCGTAGCTGCAGCTTGCCGGGGTAACCTGTGACCAGGCTGCCCTGGGAGTGCTCGTTAAAGGAAATGGGATGTGAGACTGCTCCAGCAGCAGAGTAGGGTGATTCTTATCCCGACAGCTGTTTTCAGCTCGTGCCCTTCTAAAACATGGTAAAATGACAATATCAAGCTATGCTCCGGGTTTGAATACTGTAAGTTACGAAAAAAATTATTGATGTTTTTAATATTGTGCTTGGTCTCGAAATCCGGATTTCAGAAGTTGCTTTATAGGTTTTTTTTGGTGGTCTGTCATTATTCAACATCTCAGATGATGTGATTTTTATGAAGGTTCGTTTAGAGCCCTCTTTTGGAGGCAGAAGACCTGTGGGTATTTATTTCTGTGGTGTTAGAAGGGGGAGGAGGAAAGTATTTAGACACTCTGTGCCTTCTGGAGGCTCCCATTCATTTTAAACCCAGCTCAGTGCAAACTGTAGTATTTGCTTGTAACTTTTGACAGCATTAAAATATTTCTTACTGTCTGACTGAGCATTTAAGGGCTGCTGCAGATGTGCACAGGTTCTGTGGAAGGAAGGACAGGATGTCCCAGGATACCTCACTGCACAGTGCTCGTGGTGCTGCATTCAGGGTGGAGATTTACATTTCTAGAGCAGATGTGGGGCCCGTGGAGGAAAGCTGAGTGCGTCTTGCGTCTTGACTGTCCTAAACACAGGTTGAGTGAAATGAACTTCCAGTTCTGTAAAATTAGTAATTTGTTACTTAATTTATCGTGAGCTCCTTCAGTGTACCTCGGGAAGGGTCAAACCACCGCGTTTGGACTTTCCTGATAATCTGGTATCCCACTTATTGTCCAGCTACAAAGAGAATTCATTGTGCAACATCTGAGAAGCACCAAGTGCTTGAAAGATGTATTTTTTTCCTAGTGAACTCAGTACTTTTGAGAAATCTTTTTGCCCAGCCTGAGCCACGGGAGCACATGTGGAAATCAGAAATTTAGAGAACTGATGTATTTTGTGTTTTGGTCACCTTGTCTTGCTTATGATAATTAATGCGTAGAGGCACATGTTGATATTGCTGTGGGGAATCACATTTCACAGGAGAATCACTGGCACCAGACTGCCCTGATTCAGTGTCTGTGTATGTTGTTCTTGTCAATGAACTCTGTTAGATCTGAACATGAATCCTATCACTGAAATTCCACCACGGATCAAAAGCCTCCCTGCAGCTCGTTGGACAGCTCAGCTGCAGAGCAGAGCTCAGCTTGCAGGTGCTCCATGGGAGCTGTGCACTGTCACCTCTCCATCCCACTGATGGATGCTGGAGCTTCGTGTGAGTGGGAAACGTAATCACAACACCTTTCCAAGGGTAATTTGGGTTTGTACAGCACTAAAGATTTGAGAGCTGGACCCCCAGTGAAGGTCTTTGTCTGTCTCTTTCTTGCGTAGTTTTTATTTAGTTAAGACGTGTCTTAAACAATTTGAGATGCACTTCAAGACACACAGGCTTAGATCTGGTTTTTGGCTCTTGATTGCAATTTACATCTTCTGTTTTTCCAGCCTCTTCCAAAGTAATTTTTCAGCCTTTTACATTGATTATTCCCCCAGGAAATGTCAGACTACTCGGCTCCCTGGTTTTAGTCTTGTCTGTGCCGTCTCACAATGGGTCCAGCTGATGCCAGTTTGTTCTTTTGTCTGAGTGCTTCCCTGGTTCAGTCCCCACAGGTGCCAGTCGTGCTGTTGAGCCTGTGCTAGGTAAAGCTGGTGAAGTGTTTCATCCTCTTGTTTCATGTCTCTGACACATCCAGGCCAGGCTGCCCTGGAGAACAGACTGTTTCAGCTGTTTGCTCTGGGAGAGCTCAGGAGGTGTCTGCAATGATCTTAATGGGACATTCTGTTTTTGTCTTGGGATAACCTCCAAGAGGGAAGGTAAAAATGCTGTGGTGTACAGTGGGATCCCTGGAGTTATCACACATGGATGTTAAAAATCTTGAAAAATATGAAGAGCTAAATCAATTTTAGAAGTTGCCTGAAGAAATCAGTTGCTGATAATTAAACTATTTGAAGGAGGGATACCTGGTTATGGGGTTTTAAAGTAAATTAACTCCTAATCAAGAGTTAACTCCTTTTCCTTATTCTCAGAATTGGTGCTGATGTAATTTTTAATCCTCAATGGAATCAGCTGAGCAAGGAGGGAGAGCTTTAGTCTGAAAATCCAAAAGCAATGTCTTAGCAATGTGTGAGAAGGTGGTGATGAATTGATGTCTTTTCAGGTGATTATTTACACTTTTTATTCCTCATTCCAAACTTTTCATAGAAGCATAGTAGTGAATAGATCTGCTTTTTGTGCCAGACCATCCACAGGTAAAGCCTTGTCCTTTTGCCCAGGAAAGAGCCTCCAGGACTTCATTCTGCTACGTCCCCACATTTATCTATCATGCCATCTATTTTTAAGGAAAAGCCTCTCTTCTGCTGTTACCTTGCTGCTTGGTCAGCCTCTGGAACATGTGATGTGTAATGTCTTCCTTGGCTGTGTCTTCAGTCTTTGCTGCAATGCAAAATTCTTCTGCTGCCAATTCAGCTGTGTGTATCATCAATGAAATGTGTACTCAATAAATAAAACCTGCTCCAGACTATTGTACCTAAAATACTGCTGCCAGGGGGCTTTTTCTTGTGTACCATCTTGTTTTTATAGATTGGCTGCTGTCATTTTCATAGACCTCTTTCTCTGCCTTGTCGCTTTTGCTTTTCCCCCACAGATGAAACAATCTTGATCCAGCTCTGACTTAGAGATTTTTTTTTCTCTCTCTCTCTTTTTCTGGCTATGAAGAATTCAGTACCAGCTTTTTGTAACTCCCTGCTGCCATTGTTACCTCAGCCTTTTGCACAAGTTGCACGCTTTGGTTTTGGTAAGATTATACCAAGCAATTCCACTGAAGACAAGCCATGCCAGTGTGGCCGTGGTGGTTCTGCACTGGTGCAGGGTCGTTCCTGTGACTGAGAGTGCTTTGGGTTCTGTACCTCACAGTGGGGCACGTGTGTCCCAGTGCTTCAACCAACAGTGGCATCTGACTGTCTGTGTATTTTGTCACTCTGGTTTTAAACCACGCCAAAAACATTGCAGAGATGCTGCAGAAATGTTTCCTTTCTATGACTTAAAGAAGGGTTGGTGATAATCGGTGTCTTCTAGTGATGGTGTATCTGCATCTTTACTATTATGAGGAAATGAGAATGTGTTATCTTTCTGTGCACCCTGAAAGGTTTGACATCTCTAACTGGCCTTGAGACCTCCCCTAAACCTTCACCTCCATTAATCCCACAGGACATCTTTCCACAGTGCACTCAGCTGCACGTGGAGAAGACTTGATTTACTTGTTGGTTTGGGTCCTGACTACACCAGTCTGGTACTTCCATTGCCTCCTTCCCCCTCAGAGACGTCCCTGGGACAGATCCCAAACACTGCTTTCACCTCTGCTGTAGCACAGGCACGTCCCAGCAGCTGTGCCAGGTGTGACAGCAAACAGTTCCTGGTAAAACAGCTTAAATGCTTGACAGATTTAACAAGAATAATGTATATGTGTATGTGTATATCTATAATTCCAGGCAAAATAGAATATCCACTAATGAAAACATCTGCTTGGTTTTATTACCTGCAATCTCTCTTGGTAAAAGGAACAAAAATGTTACATCAAACTGCCTATAACTGTGTTTCATTATCAGACTTATTTCTGGTTTTTCTTCTCTCCTGGCTTTTAAAATTACCGTTGGCTTTGGCTAACCATCAACAGCTCTTTTAACTGAGATTAGCTAATTCCCAAGAAAATTAGGTTTTGCTGAAGAATATGAGCTGATAAAAGTGAGTATTTGATGTATGTGTGGTCAGGTGGTCCCTGGCAGAGTGTGGTGAGCATCTGAAAAGTCTCTCGCTGTGTGCCAGGAGAAGTGTGGGGGCTCTGCAGGAGCTGCTGCAGACAGGTGGGACAGGCAGCTCTGCAGCAGAGAGAGCAGGAGGGCATGGAGAGGAACAGATTTCACTTCTTAGCTTTTGGGTGATGGGGGTTTTTTTAGTTTTTGGTTTTTTTTTTTTAGTTTTTGTTTGAAGTTTTCATCATTTTCTTTGGCTAGAATCTCAGAATTTGGAAGATTCGTTACGATTCCCAATTCCTTGGTTCCTAGCCATTTCTAGTTACTAGGAGCCTGTTAAGAACTATGGTTAAGATGAGGCTTTTTGCCATCCAAAGTCATTTGAAATCTGATTGATTTAATCTGTCACTTCTGTCTGCTCACCACAATTATCCCCATCCTGCCCTATCAGAAGTGCCTAAGCATATATTGCAATATTTTGACGAAACCCCTTGCTTTGAAGGCTTGCTGAACAGTTCTGCCGGGGACACATCTCTGCAAAGTCAACAGCCAAGTCCAATCCTGCTTGGCACTTTTTCTGTACCATTTCAGCTTCCCCCTGATGGGTATTTCCCCCACTTGGCAGCTCTTGCCTGTCAGAATCGCCAGTGACAGCTCAGCAAGGTGAGCAGGTATCAAAACAAGGTGCAGGCTGCTAAAGCATGTCTGAGAATTGTGGTTTTGTACCGAGTGGTGATGTCTTTGCTGAAGCTGCAGTAAGGACGTGTTCGTCAGGATTTAACTTTAGGAAGATGCCATGTGATGTTTTCCCAGGGCATTTTCTCTCAGAGTGTGAGATGGGCTGGCAGGCAGCCCGTGGTGGGGCTGGTGCTGAGGAGCAGCGCCGGGGCTGGGAGCGGTCAGCTCAGGGCTGCTCTCATTTGGCACCAGCTTCTGTTCTCCCTTCTGGAAAAGCTGTGTGTGGCCTCGCAGGCATAAAGGAGATGTAGGTTTTGTCACCTTTGAGTTCAGACCACTTAGGCAGTGTTAGGAACACCCCTGGAGTGGGCAGTTCAGCCTGGCTGCCTCCGGCTGCCTGCTCTTCCAGCCCTTCACTCTGTCAAGGGACCGGATGAATTTCTGCACTTGTGACTAATGCGTAAGGTGAAGGAGGTTCCAGTAATATTTAGAGAAGTGATTAAATCCCTCAATAGGATGTAATTCTTCTGAATAATTGCCAAGAAGTCACCTTCTGCTTTGAAACTCAGGCTTTCTGTTGTGGTGTGCAATCTGCAGCCTCCTCCACCAGGCAAGGGCACATGTGCTTGTCTGCTTTTTGTTTTACATTTTGTCTTTGCATGCCTGCTGCCACCGAAGGATCCTTGTGCTTGAAAGTCTGGCAGATCTGCTGAAAGGCAGGAAACTACTCAGAATTATTTTCTGCACTGTATATAAATCTCTTTGCAAAGAGAAGCGTTTAAACAGCATATTAAAAAATCCACAAAACCAGATTTGGATCGGTTTCCTAGTTGTGTGATAAGATGAAAATGCTTTGCAGGATCACCTCTCTCCTGCTTCTCCTCCCACGTCTCTGGGTTATTTCCACCATTCCATAGTTTCGTAGCAGTGATGTTGAGCACTGTTGTTTCACAGCTGGAGGTGAGGCTGGTGTGGTGCATGTCTGACCTAGAACTTTATTCATGTAGCATATTTCACATCTTCACCCTTCATCCAGCTGCCTCAGCCACAGCAGTTAAAATAGTTCATCTAATCAATAAAAACACCCCAAGGAACAGGGCAAACACTAAATAAATGTTTTGCCAGAAATACTGTTCAAATTATGTGTTTTTTGTCTATTTGTATTGTGTCAGAACCTATTTCAGTGTAGATCTGTTTAAATGACAGATAAATGAATTGTGAAGTAGTCTGTAATCCTGTTCTGGTCTCTGGAGAAATTTAATCAAAACTATTTTGAAGGCACTGTTTAAAGAACTCCAGCATTTGTAACAAATTTCATGTGGATGTGGAAACAAGATTGGTGTTCCCTCTGTCAGGGAGCAGGAACAGCTGCCCAGGCAAATACAGACATGTAAATTAAGAATGTCTTTATTCCCCTACACACAAATCAAAATTTAATAACTAAGAAAAGAACCTTGCTATTAATTCAAGAGACTACAGGCTTATTGCTGTCATTTGTGGACTGTTTGTTTTTCACATCTCCAATAAGGATTGAAAAATGGGTGTTCGTTTCTCAGAACAGAAAAAAATGTCCTTGGGATTTGCATACCTGCAGCATTCTCTGGTTGAGGTCTCAGCGTATCTCTCAGCTGCTTCGGAAGATATACAAGTTTGTTATGAGGTGACAGATCATTTGGAAAAAGAGGAATGAGGTGCTTTCAGTTACTAGAGGGGCCACAAGTCTTCTGTTGAGGCTGCAGAGGTCAGGAAATGCTGATGTTTGTGTCAGCTCGAGCTCGCAGGGGAGAGATCCCCGGGTTCCAGCTGCACGCTGCAGGGACAACTGCACTGCGTTTCCTTTTTGGGGCTTTAATGGCCACATCACTCATATTTACATTTCTTTCTTAATTGGACATTTGGAGGAAAATTTATTTGGTAGTTCTCCTGTGTAACAGTTTTCATCTTCAACAACTTATTAAAGAGCACAGTCTTGGTCAGAATGTGTTCAAAGCACCTTGCCTGCTTAAAAATTATCTGTACAAGGATAATGAAGGCTCTAATTATCACTGCAGTTACAAACTAATTCTCAAATGCAAAATATGCCTCCCATATAATTACTGGGATCAAACTGGATTTTTAAATCATTTATCCTGTTTAACTGGAATGCCTTCTAAAATTAACCTGCCTTGATATTATAGGAGGCAATGCTTGTTCCACTTTTATGGTTCTTTTGGCTTTACTGTGCACTGGGAGTCTTTTTTTTTAGATATTATCTGTGAGTATTATTCTAACCCAGAAATCAGTGCTACCCTGAGCTCGTGCAAACATACTCCTGAAGGTTGTCCTGCAGGAAAACACTGAGAGAAACAAAAAGACACAGTGAGATGTTTTCTTAAGGGTCCACTAAAAATAAGCAGCTAGGTGGTAACAGCTCTGTGCTTTGACTGTTGTTAGATGAGTGGTGGTCAGGCAAGATGTACTGGTTTATCTTAAAAATAAAAATATGGACATGAAACTTAGCTTGGTTTTCCTGTTGATGTTGTCTTGGTTTTCCCCTTTCCCTGGCTTTATATTTGCTCCTCTTCCAAATGCCTTGATGCTTTTGAGCCGAGGTCCCTGTGTATCTGATTCTTTACTGGTTGTGGCAGTAATTTCTGCAGCACTGATGGTCTGGATCAGGGACTAACGCTGTTACCAGACAGAGAAATAGGCTCCAGATCCCTGCAGGTGCTTCCAGCTCGTTCTGCGGTGTGTTAACGTTCCCTTCGTTCTCCCTCATTACCGTGTCTGCAGTCTGTCCTTGATTGCTTGTCCTTTTCTTTGGGCACCTCAAAGCTGTCTCCTCACAGACAGAGGACTCTGCATTAAAGATAATATTCCTCTCTGCTCCTTGTCTGCTCCCTTGAACGGTCAGTCTGTGGAAAGGGAAAAGCAAACGTGCCTGATCCCATTCTGGCCATCTCAGCTCCGCCAGTTCCTCCTCCACCTTGTGAGGTCTGGCAGTAAAGCACAGCTTCCTAAATTCTCCTTGCAGTGAGTCAGGGATGGGTGGAAACCAACCAACCAATCTGCCCTCCAGATCCAAAACGATGGGGAGGAAATGTGTGTTCGTAGAACCTTGATAGATTGGTAATAATTTTTGGTTTAGTCTGATTCTTTTTGTTAATGCAGACAATATTCTGGGGTTCAGAAATGAAATGCTCCCTGAGCTGATGCAAAATAAGATAAAAGCCCCTCCTGGTGTAATGGCCTTGGCAGGTTGTAGATGCACCATTTAAACAGATAATCTCCTTTAGTGACTCAGGCTTGGACTTCAGTGGTGTCAGAGCCTCTAAAGCCTCAGAGGAGCTGACCTGGCTTCCAGGGATTGTTGGAAGTGTGGCTTTGCTGTGCTGGGAGTCTTCTGCCCAGGCTGATTGTCCAGAGAAGGAGGAGTTTGCTCCTGGTTGCCAGGGCTTTGTCCAGCAGCAGCTCCCCACGGGAAGGGGACGTGGGAGCCAAGCACAGGGACAGGCCTCGGCCTCACCGAGGGGCAGAATCTGGGAGCTGGAAATAAATTCTGCTGCACTGCACTTTCTGAAACAAATATTTCATTATTTCTTTAAAATGGGGAATTATGAAAATGTACTGAGAAAGCACTAGTGGTAGAAAAAGTGTTTGAAGTACTTAGCAGATGCAGAATTACATGCTTAGGATGTGTGGGGCAGGTTTTTTTAGCTCTTTCTGTAAATTATAATGATGTTTTTCCCTTGGAGATTATACCTCTGCTCATTTTGAACTTAAGTTCCATGTCAAAGAATGTACTAAGTCATTACAAAGAAATATTCAAGTTATTGTAATCTGTGCTCTGTCTTTTGAAATCTGCAAATAGCAATCTTTTCAACAATGCATATTCGTGGATTATTTTATCTAAGGAAGAAATTCTATGTCAAGCTGAAGGTGGATTTTTCAGCTATAAAAGCCAATTTACTGCAAATTCAAATGAAAAGTTTTATTCTGGTGGGGAGGTTAGTGGTGGGAAAGGTCACCCTCCTGTAGGATAATCTACCACGTATTTATGGAAGTTACTGTAGCACCAAAATACAACTTTGTGTTAAAGCCAAGATGAACCTGAAGATCCCTTCTGGTGATGTTGAGTCAAAACCAGTTTGGGTCTTTGGACTGAAGAGAGGGTTTGGCCCTTGGCTTTACTGAGAAAGAGAATATCTGTGTTTGGGTGAGTTCCTGCTCGGTGGAGGGGAGGAGTGGGACACTTCACTGCAGCCACTAATTCCCATTTTGCTTTGCTCCCAACACTACCAGGAGCAGGGACTTCACTTGTGCTGCAGAAAAAGGGAAAGAAAAAATACCTGATAAAGCTCCTGTACTTGTGGGCTGTTGGGGGAGAAAACCTTTCTTCCTGCCCCTGTCTTTAAGAAGAAAGTGCAGGGTTGCAGAAGAACAAGCTGTCTTCTGAGAGTTTTTTATTCCCTTTTTTTCTTTTAAACCTTTCTGGAAAGTGAGACTGCACCAGTGTTGGGAACTGCCCTGAAAGACTGGGAGCTGCTCTTTCTTTTCACAAAGCCTTTTGTCACTGCTGAGGTACCTGTGTCACTGTTCTTTAGGCAGGCAGCCCCCAGGAGCTGCTCCCTGGGGAAATTCTCCCTTTTCCACACCTGTGCACAATCCAGCAATGGGTATTTCTGAGCAACAAAATAACATAATTTTAAACCACTTTACACTTCCTCATCCAGAATACGAGACTTCTAATTCCAGTAAGTTAAATTTCTTTTTTCCTTATGGAAGTCTTTTAGGCCTTGCATCTTTTAAAGTTCCAAAAAACGCCACACTGAGCATTAGGCATGGATTAAACCAAGCTCTGCTTCTTTCACCCTGAGTCTCATCTTTCTCTTTATACTCCTAGAATAATTCTTGGCCTTAAGGAAGCTAAAAATGGGCAGTGAGGTGGCAGACCCCCTCTCCCTCCATAGAATCACTGGTGGTGTTTTCAATGAGATGTCTTACAGAGGAGTGCTGGATAAACAAGGTGAAGTGGTGACCTAAAGCTACAGGAGTGCTAAATAAGATAATTTGTGATTTCTCACGACCGGGAGTGGGGAACAACCTGATGGTTTCTCTTCTGTGGCACTCAGTGTGGCCCAAACCCGGGGTGGGATCTCCTGGGCCGTGGGATAGCGGTGCAGATAGCCGTGGAAATGCTCCTGTGCTCCCTGGATCTCAGGAATCCACTCTGATCTCGTGTTGGCTGAGGAGTCTGTGCTGCCTCAGACTTCTGCTCTCCAACATCTGCCTCGTGCTCAGCAGCCACAAAGGCAAAGCTGCAAATATTGCCACCTTCTGCGTGTGTGTTTATCATCTTGACTGCAAAAGCCCCTCAGATAGTTTTTAGTCTGCAAGGGCAAATAAACTGCATTTATTACATGGCCGAAATGAATTTTAATAAGTAGAAATCTGGATTTTCTTCTAAAATGAAAGTTTGGAGGCAAATAAATTGAGCCTGTGAGTTTTAATCCAACATTTCTCACTGGGGGAGCACTTGACAGAGTCAACAAGCAAATATGACTTGCTCTTTTAAATCTTGGCTTTTGCCAAGTAAACATCACGGCAGTAATGATGAAAAAAACCACTAACAAACAATCTAACGAATGCCCGATACTTGAATTTTTGGGAAGTTTGAATCAGTGCTGCAGATGTTACCTGCCTGTTTCTAGCTCGGAGTGATTCCAGAACCAATTTAAACAAAAGGGAAATTTCTCTACGTTAGACATCACCCTTTGCCCTTGAAGAATTGTGTCATTTGTCATTTTCTCCATTTTTAAAGGCTGGAGAAATGACGAACCCTGATCATCAACACTTCATAAACATAAAGCCTTTTGTTGAAGTTGGGCGTGTTTGGTTTTGGGTTTTTCTGTTTGTTTTCTTTTTGTCTGCATCTCCATGCTCTGCCCAAATGAAGTGTTCCAAGACGATGTTCTGTGTGGCATTTTTGTCGCCAAAGCAAGCACAGTCTTCGGGATTTAGGAGTCACAGATGATTGGTTTGGCTTGCTGTTGTTTCTTGTGGATGTGGGAACAGGAGCAATGTAGACTCTCTGTATGAAATTGCATGAAGGAAAACATCGATACAAATTTTCATAAATTTCTCTTAGTTATTAAATTTTCTATATTTCAAACAGCTTGGGTCAAAAGAGACTTCTCTGGCCACTGTTGCCCAAATACAAAACTTCTCTGAAGGAATGTATCCCAGCACGGTGAGATCTGGTGGTCTGAGGACATTTGCACACCGAATTCCAAGCAGGCTTTGTTTCACCTCTCTCCTGAACCATTCTGCACTTGTCTCAGCACGCAAGAGGCCATTTGGAGAGCATATGGCCTGGAAAAGTATTTCTGAGCAGGTGTAACAGGAATTCTTCTCATAATGGCTGCAAATAATTCAGATAAATACGTCATGGATGGTTGTTCCTGGCAGGAGGGAGTTCATAATGTATAGAAATGATAACCTGTGGGAGACTGACTTTGAAGAACCTCATTCTTTGCACTAAATGAGCTCCAAATGTTTGAAATCCTGGTACAACCGCATAATGAAGGTGATTCACTCATGTTCCGAGGTTTTGTCACACTAGAAATTGCATCAGGTGAGATTTTAGTGATTTATTATCATACCAGCCGACACCTAAACAGTTGTTGAAGGAGGATTTCAGTATTTTTACAGTTTGGGGTTTTATTTCTCTGTTACTTAGAATTTTAGAAATAATTCTTTGTGGAAAAAGAAACTAACCTTTCTAATGTATCCCTCTACTAAGATCTGTGTGCAAACATTCATCTGGTTCTGGTGGTGACAGGACAGAAGGAGATGGATTTTTGCCTTGTTAAATCTAAAATGATGCATGTGAAGAATTGAAGTGATTTTATTTCTTATATTTGAATGGAATGATGGCTTTACAAATTAATTTTAAGTGCTGTTTGCTGTTGTTGTTTTACTGAGAAATACTCAAAAATTTATTTTAGCAATTTATTTTTGGGTTTATTGCAAACTGAGGTGTAATGAAGGAAGCTGCTGGCTTTACATGTAATTGCTAAAAGTTTCTTTGTGGTGGAATTGTGATGCAGATCCTGGACTTTTATGTATGGAGGATAGGTTAAAAACGTTTTGAGTCTTTGTGGTTGAATATAAAATTTCAGCTGTGATCAGTCCATCTGTAACCTGGTTATAATGTATATATACATTTTTAGTTTTGTTTAAGCTGAGCTAGATTGTTTTGAAAAGTAAAAAAGGACAGTATTGATCTCAGAACTAAAAATCCCAAGGATTCTGATTGGTTTTCCTTCTGTTCTTTAAAAATGACCATTTGAATTGGCATCTAATCTTAGTGTTTGCTGCCACATTAATAGACATAAAATAAAATCAGAGCTGGATTCCGACCTTCCTTAGCCCAGCCAGTCCCGATGGGATTATCTCGAGGATCCGAGCGAAACTGTGAATTCAGGGTGTGGAGCAGCACGGTGTGACCCCGTGCTCGTGGCTCAGGTTTGTGAGCTCACACGCTGCAGGAAGGGCTGGGGGAACCAAAGCCCTGGCAGTGAGGGGCTGTGCTGGGTCAGGGGTGTGGGAGCTCTGCCACGGGGGAGGTGTCTCCTGCATCACAGCCTCAGGGACAGAAGGGGTGTGCTGGAGCCCAGAGAGCAACCCAGATTTCCCCACAGATCCCATAAGAGCTGCCCCTCAGGGACAGAAGGGGTGTGCTGGAGCCCAGAGAGCAACCCAGATTTCCCCACAGATCCCATAAGAGCTGCCCCTCAGGGACAGAAGGGGTGTGCTGGAGCCCAGAGAGCAACCCAGATTTCCCCACAGATCCCATAAGAGCTGCCCATGGAGGCTGGGTGGGGAGGAAGGGGGATGCGTGCTTGGGAAGCCTTGGAGAACAGAAATAGGGAAATGAAAACCAGTGCAGTTCTTTTGTTATTTGCTTGGAAATTTTTGTTTACTTCAGCATCCTTCAGAAAAAGGTGCAATTTCTGCATCTCAAGTTGTTCCATCATCAGTAAATAACTGCTTTATAGATACTTTTTTAAAATAAATTTTAATGCAATTGAATTAGCAAGTGCCATAAAATTAAGTTCTGGGATGTGTTAGGAATAAGGAAAGATTGCTGCCTGATACAGGCTTATCTTAATCACAGCGGGTGCCTTTTTAGTTTTCAAGATTCTGTTCTCAAGCTTCTGGAATCAATAACATCAAAATAAAAGACTGTGTCAGGATTTAGCGGGGCTTTAAAATCTGGTTTAGGGTTTAGAATCCCAGATACTGACTGCATACTTCATCCCTGTGGGTAGCTTTCCTCCATCCATCCCTCACTCGGAGGAAGTGTTCCACCTTGTGGAACTGGGAGATGAGAAGGTGCCAGAGCCTCCTGGGGAGCCTCAGTGCTGTCCCTGCACAGCCCCAAGGCGGTGTTTTTGTTGTTGGAAGGTGCTCAGGCCCTGGGAAGGTGTGGGCAGAACTGTCCCTGAACCTGCTCTCCAGCCATCCCAGCCCCCTGGCTCAGGGAGTGCAAACTGCTGCTGCAAATAAAGTGTCTTTTGGAAGCAGTTTCATTCATCTCATGAGCTTCTAGCATGTGGCTCTAGGCCAAATACCCAAATGTAATACCCAAAAATGTATTTGCCGAGTCTAAATCAAATATAAAATTGGAAAGGAAGGCCTGAGGGGGGATGCACATTGAGATCCCTTGAGATCCCCTCTCTCCCTGCAGGAGAGGTGAGGGAAAAGAGAGGCTGTGGAATCTCCATCCTTGCAGATACTCAAAGCAGGCCCTGAGCAAGTGCATTTAGCTTCAGATTTGGCCCTGATTTGAGGAGGTGGCTGCAGCAGATGGCCTTGAAGGGTTCTTTATGGCTTAATTTATTCTATGACTCCATGTTCCTGAGTATAAAAATACCACCAGTAGCAAACGTATTTTATTTTCAAAACTGACTTGGATGCACAGTGCTGTGTTAATTGTACCTTGCCATCTACACTGAAAACTGACAAGATCAAATTTGTAACGGTGGTTAGTGAAACCACAGTGACAGTTTTATTGGCTGAGCTGGTTTGATGGCTTTGAAAGGGAAAATGCTTTTGGGAGCTCCCATCACTGTGTTTGGTCTGGGCTGGTTAAGAGTGGGAAAACAGAAAAGATGTACAGTCTACTATTCTTTTGGGGGTGAACAGTTAATTTGATACTAAAGTGACAAAAGGAGGCTAAATAATTATATTGCTCACATATTTCCTAACAGAATAAATAAAAACAGGTGAAACTCCCTAAAATGTTGGGATGGCATGAAAGACCTGATCATCAGCCTGCTGTAATGGCACCAGTGCAGTTTGCTGGAAAGAGCAGGTGCAGTAAGGCATAAGCAGCCCTTGGTGTGGTGACTGTGCAGAGCGTTCAGAGCTGCTGCACGTTCTGCAGGGCCATGTGTGCACACTGGCACCCTGCAGAGAGTGTCACTGAACAACAAGAAAGCGGCTGCAAGTCATGAGCAGAGGTAGCAGCAGCTGCGTGGTGCTGGGTCCTGAGGAAAAACTATTTTTTCATGGTTAGAACTTGAGATTAGGAATCCAGGCTCTGTTAGTTCCTCCAGCAGAAATGCGTGTCCTGCTTTAAACCAGGAGCTTTCTAGGCTGGCTGAGCATCCAGAGCGTCTTTTGAGAGCTCCAAAGGCTGCGCTGGGGAATAAAAGAAAAATGTATTTTGGATTAATCTTAAAAACCGCATTTGTTTTTCTGTGGAGAGGCGCTGCACAGAGCAGTGTGATAAAGCTTCTGTGGAGAAACAGCAGTGTGGGACAAACCTTGTCCCTCTCAGGAAATCTTGTGGAGATTGCCTTTGCAGTTCGTGCCGTTGTGCCTGCAGCTGCCCGCGGCGTGGCTCGGAGGGAATGCTGGCACCCGGAGTTCAGCCAGGGATGCCTTTCCTGAGCAGAGGGGATGTGGCCAGGGCAGCACCGAGAGAACTCAGAAGGGGAGGGAGATGAGCAGGAGCAGTGTCCATCTCATTGCAGGGATGTAGATGAAGGAGTAGGTACACCTAGGGGCTCGGGGAAATTAAAGGTGACTTCTGCATGGGAGAAGGATTTGCTGGAATCCTGTGCCTCAGGAGCTCCGTGTGGCCATGATGGCTGAGAGCAGTCTGAGGGCTCCTTGGTGATAAATCCACTCCAGGACTTGTGCTCCTAAACCAAGAGCTATGAAATCTGTGTGGGCAGAGGGTGTGGAGCTAGGCATCGTAATTAAATAAGAATGTCAGTGTCGGAGCTTGTTCCAGTAAACGCTCGCTGCAGAGTATCCTGCTCCCTTCACAGAGAACTGGGGCAAGCGCACAAATCTTTGTCAGAGCCTGGATCCCAGCAAGTGCAGGTGCCTAAAATTAAACACCTAAATAAGCCATCTGGATTTGAGAACTCCCCGAGCTCCCATTAAAGAAATTAATGCCAAAGGAGAGCAAGTTCCACTAATGCTTGGGAGGGGTGAAGTTACTTGAATTGCTGTTGTCAATAATTTTGATTTTAGTCGTAAAGCTCAGGCTGATACTCTGCTGACCAGTAAATATTGTCTATTGATTCTGTCACCTGAATTAATGTCTCTGAACTGGATCCTGCTTCCCCTTAATGCTGGCTTTCTTAGTATCAGACGCAAGAGGCAGAAGCAATGTGGAATTATCATTTACTGTTTTAAAACACCAGTTTGGGCTGCATAAAACCTGACCAAATGTGTAACCTGTGTGAAAACGTGATTGTGGTGGTTGCATTTGTGTTGGGAAGAGGTGGGATGCAGCATGGCTTGGGGTGTGCCTGATTAGCACTTACTGCACCGTGCTGTTCTGATGATTAGAATATTTTAACAGCCTTTTATTCTTTTTCACCCAAAGAAATGCAGGCACAAGTCAAATTGTTTTGTTAAAGCGAGAATGAGGTGAGTTTTATTTCTGAAGAAATAGCGTTGTCATAAAAGCCTGTCCCCCAAAGGCAGTGTTTTCCATTAGGAGGGGAAGATTCAGTGACTGTCCATTAGAACGGGATCTCTTCTGGTAATGGGCAGTTCCAGGAGCACTTGCACTCACAAGTTTTTTACAGAACAAGTCCTTGAGGATCGTTTGTATTTTTATACCATACAGACTCTGGTCTGTCTCTTAGCACACTTTTCTCAGAATCTTGCTTTTCTAATCTTGATCCTGGTTGACTGTTTACTCAGAATATAAGATGGTTACAAGGGGGCTTTGATAAAACTTGAGAACTTCTCCAAAGACAGTTTATTTTCAGGAATACATATTAGAATGTAAATGCTGCTTATTCCTTGATGATATTTGATCAAAGATCCTTGAAAACAGAGAGGGAGATAGTGGCTAACAGGGTTGTTGAGTTTAGTCAGCTGAGAGTATCAGCTTCACTTCTTAGGGTGTTTTCCCCTTACCTTCCTCCAGCAGTCTGTTCAAGATGCGTGTTTCACCCACCAGAATTTTTATGTCATGGAGAATTGCTGCGTGGGTCACTTTTTCTCCCCAGTTAAATGACAGTGCTGTGTGTGAGAACTGCAGCCCGGGTGATCCCCTCCTTTATCCTCGCATCCCCTTGGGTTTCTGTGTTATGGTCCCGCCTGTGGGCCTTGGTGGAGAGGGATATTTCATTGTTTGAGCAGTTTCCAGTACTGAATGGCCCGGCTCAGAGCTGGCAGCTGCTGGCACCGGAGGCAGGAGGGTTTGGGTTTGTTGGGCTGAAGGTGCCACGTGGTGGGTGCTGTCCCACAGCAGAGGCTGTCACTGTGACCCAGGCTGAGGCTGCACAGGCACTGCAGCTGGGGATGGGAATGAAGGGGATCGGGGTTTTCCTGAAAAAGACTCAATATTCGGCCAAAGCTTTTTTTTTTTTTTTTTTTTTTTTTTTTTGGTCATAACTCTGTCGTATTTCTATGTGGAAGAAGTCTGTTCTTATATTTCTGATTTTCTCTTACCCCCGTCCCCTCATTTAGCTATTCACTCTGTGTTCTGAGTGTGATAGAGCACATGAGTGTAAATTAATGTAAATTTTAGTTATTCTTCTAAGAATTAAAAAAAATTCTTTCTAATTGAGCTCTTCAATGCATAAAAAGGTGGAGTTTTTTTTTTTAAAAAGGCAAACTAAATTTCTTGCTGTATTCAGGGAGAAAAACCCAATTTGTATAAACCTAAACTTGCTCTAAGATGTTTCTAGGAGATTAAAATATTTCACCCCACATTTGAAGCAAAATAATTAAATTTTTGTTTGCCTTTTTTAATTGGTTCTCTAGAATGTTAGTATTAAGTCCATGAAAGGAATTGGATATGTCACTGGAGCAAACTGAAAATGGTAAAAAGAAATCTATCGGTTGGGGGGAAAATGGAGCTGTTGTGATGGAGAATTTTTTAAATGCCTTTGCTTGGAAATGCTGAAGTGGAGGTTGGATGGGAAATGGTGGCTCCAGGTCCCTGAGGGAGGGCAGGGGTCACCAGTAAGTGCACGATGAACTGTCCTTCCTCTCAGACACTGGACGTGCATAGAGGTGACCTCAGGAAGGTCAGGTTCTCCCCAAGAACTCCAACTTCTCACCATTGCTCCCAAATTAGGTTTGTTTCTTGAATTGTGCCCACGGGATCATTTGTTTTGGAGAGGGCCATGAGGGCTCTGCTCGGAGCAGATTCAGCTCTGGGTTCAGAGTGTTCAGGGCCTCATCCTGTTGGGGCTTGAAACTTCCAAGGAAGCAGGCTCCACACCCTGCTCCAAAGCTTGGGTATCCCCAAGGGGAAAAGGAGCTGGGTGGATCCTCCCTTGGGCCTGAGAGGGGTCTCTGCTTGTGCTGAGCACAAAGCCTGGTTCTGGGGGGCCTGGGGTGCAGTTTGTTCTCTCAGCTGCTGGCATAGAGAGAACTGTGCTGGAGGGAGGGATGGATCCATGGATGGATGGATGGATGCTCTGTGTGCTTTTACAGCTGCTTTCTCACTGGGAAACCCCAAAGTGAGATGGCCCAAACAAAATGAACGTAAGCGAAATAGGAATAATAAATTGTAGCATACGAGGCCAGAGGAAAAAAGACACTGGTCAGAAGGACGTGTTTTAGAGAGGGTGCTGGTGGTTTGTCACAACCTAGAGCTGTCCTACAAATGGTGATTGTATCATTCTTTTTTTGTTCTTTTTGACCTTCTACCTCAACTTCTTGGCAGTTTATTAAACTCCTTATAGACCTTGGAACACCTACAACTTTTTCCTTTCGAATAACAGCAAACTGCTGTTTCTGACAAACTTCAAGTTCTGAGTTTTTTGTTAAGTTGGAACAAGTCTTCTCCCCATCGTTAAATTTATCGTTGCGCATTTTTGAGTACTTGGCTACTAACACGGCTTTACTTTTAATGAGAAAACTCACAGCTGATTTCTTGCCAGCTGTCACAGTGAAATGCTGAGCATTAAAAGTTATCAGAGAGAGAAGCTGCAAAATGACATCAATGGCTAAATAAAAGGTTTGTCAGGAAATGTGTAAAAATTACATGTTTATAGTTTCAAAGACAATTAATTATAACTGGGCTAGTTTTTTTTACCTATCATTCAATATTTTAAAGTGCCTCACAGTCATATTAAAAACAGGATATTTCTTTGATTTTTCTGGGCCTTGTTTCCAGTTCTCTTTTCCTTCCTGTTACACAACTGACTTGCTTTGCATTATTGACTGATTCCTCTTTTAGGATGAATTTATGATGGTTAAACGTGGAGAAATGCTGAGTTTCAGGATTTGTACTTTAAGCTCTTCATTTTAGGTATCCTCTCAGTTCTTTGAAATGCAATTTCCAGAGGGGATAGTTCAGCAAAAATTTCAGGTGAGCACAGTATTTAGGAATTTTCCAGGAGACGGATTGTTTTTCTTCTTTCTGAGGGTATTGGCAGTGCTTGTCTGTTTTTCTCTTACAGTCCTAGTGCTAGAATGGGGTGGAATATAATGTTTAACTGATGCAATCTCTCATGTGTTTTGTCAAGAAAAGACATGTATTTGCTGCAAAGTCGATTAACACTCTCTAATATAACACGATTTGTATGATATTGTGGGTGCAGTTCTTTTTCTGATATGAGTGAGGGGAGAAAGTCCCAAGCTGTAGACGTGAAGTGAGGACACAGCATTTGTGTCTCAGGGCTCGGAGCAGGGTTTGCCCTCCCCTGATGGCTGCAGAAAGCTTTATTTATTTCTGAGGGCCTGAGGAGGGCCCTGAGCCCCTGCCCTGTGCTGCACAGCATTTCCTCTTGGGCTCCTGTTTGCGTGGGGAGCTGGATCTCCTTTCTGATGTTCTTGTATGGAAGCGTTCTTGTTCCAGAGCTGGATC
>VZTG01002709.1:1039622-1048942 GCA_013397845.1 Melanocharis versteri | reverse complement strand
CTGGGGAAAAAAAAAAAAAAAAAAGAAAAAAAAAAGTCAGGCTCATAGCAGCTACTGTGTAGAAATTTTCACCTACTTCTAATTTGCTGAATGAAGAAAAATCTTTTATTTGTGATATTTTCAGAGACATTTGCTCTAGTATGGTGTATTTAAATAATAAAAAGTAAAACAAAACTGAGTATGGGTTTTAGAAGCTTTGCTTTTTTTTTTAAATTACATTCAAAACATTCTGCAATTTCATCTTACATTGTCATTACCTTAATTGTCAATTACCTTTAAAAGTAGGTTTTTGGTTTGGATTTTTTCTTTTGTCTTATGCCAGTAAAGGCTCTGCTAAACTACTTGACCATGTTACTTTTGGCAAGGATAATGAGGACTACTTCAGAATTATCTTTTTTTTCCACGGAGATTCTTAATTCTGGTAACAGTAAGTAAATTATAATACCCACTCCAGTGAATTACAGCACACACAGAGGTACTGTGGTCGCTTTCTTTCCAATTCCTTCTGTGTTAAGGATGTGCATGTGGCTCTGAGCATGCAAGCATAAGAGGGTATGAATATACCATAAGAGGTCAAAAAAATAAAAGCCAACGAAAGGTCTGTACCTCATGCTGAGCACTAGAATTGAGTATTCATGAACAGGAATACAATAGCTATTCTGATCTGAACAGCATAAAGTTGTGTTTGCTGGGGTGAGAGACTTTAACTTTTCAGCACTGATAATCTTAAGGAAAGAAAAACCTGTTTCCTGGGCTGTTTTTGAGTACTAGCTGATCTCAAAATGTGATCTGTTCTCTGAAAGCAAACAAACAAAAACCACCTCCCCACAAAGCAGCAGAGCCACCTCTAAGCTTAGAAAGGGAACAATTTCATTTTGCACATTTTCCCCATCAGCTGTTTTGTTGTAGATCTGTGCAGAATACTTTTGAGGAAAAAAAAAATCTGACTGTTCATGTTTTTAGCAAGAATACGAACATGGATTTGTGCCTGTGCACTGTATGCCTTCTGTCAGGAACCGGCAAGCAACAATTCTGCCTTTGCTGCAATTCAAAGCAAATCAATATTAAGAAATACTCTACTTTTATAGGAGACTAATATATTCATAATACATCATTATTTTGTTTAATTCTGTTTTTTAGAAGGTGTTCAGTGCTCAGCATGCTTGGTTATGGAGTGAGCTTGACTTATTTTTGTTGTGATGCCAATATGCAAAAAGCTGATTTAGAGATTTATCTGTCTAAACAGCCAACAGCAGGTATTTTTGTTTCAGATTCTACTTCATGACCCCTACTATATTGGGGGGCTGCTGAATTTCTTCTTTTAACACTTCAGTGCTTGAGGAAGAAGCACTGTTTCAGAGAAAGGAAGATGTGGCAACGTACAGTATCAGACAGTAAAGACAAAAGACTACTTGCATAACATATAAAGCACAACATAAATGACACTGTATGACTTCTAATTAAATGCACTTATGGGTATTTTAAATAAGTTTCTAAGCTTTTCGATCTGGCATTAAAGTCTTTTGAGTCCTGCAAATTGTGCTGCTTCAGTATCTTTGAAAAGACACTTGAAGTCATATGAATATAGAATTCAAGTATTAGTGAAACTGTAGACATCTTTTTATATTCTTTCAGTATAAGCACTCAAGGTACAGTGTTTAAGTCTAACATGTACAGAATTTTGGTTGTCCAATATAACCTAGAAGTGCTAAGAAGATAGCTAATAACTTCTACTAAGTAATGTAGTATAGCATTTAGTGATGTAGAGGTTGAAGTTCATTAACAGCTTTAAATAAACTATTATATGACTCATTTGTAAAGCACAGCTACCTATTTAATAGCTTACTTTAAAAGCATTTCTTAAGTTGCAGACCTATAAGATTACAAATGTCACTCATGTTAGCATAATCCACATGCAAGTGATGAAGCCTTTGCTTTGATGTGCTAAATTGCAGGAGGACTAATGGATCTATGAATATACAATAGAACATATTTAAGTAGTATTCTTGCTTTAGGTAAAACACTTTCTTGAAACCAGAGGCATTTCACACAATGAAACAGGCTGTAATGGGGACGGTAGGTGTGGGCAGAAGGCTACTGGAAACACTTAGATTTGTCCTTATGTGAAAAATCACTTCTTTTTTTGGAGATCTGTAGAGAAAAACACGTACTTGTTCACCTTTTATCGCATGTATTTGCCGCACTGAGGCTGAAATACACCCTCTGCATTCAGTGCTGCTGAGAAGTCAAATAATCATTCAGTAAGAGCTTCCCTTACTTTCAAAAATGAATGCTGTTAAAAAAAGAATCAAAGGAAATATTACTAATCTGAAATCATCCTCATGAACCTGGATAAAATGCTCTGTCTATACTGCATCTAAACATCTCAATCATATAAATTGTCACTCTTATTAATGAAACAATTTTGTAAAAAGATTGCCCTCTAAATGGGTTTAATGTTTTTACCTATCCAGCTGTCTAGTTACGAGATTTACGCATCCTGGCAGGCAGTGGGACATTAAGCCTTTCCAAACCAAATTCTGTTTGCAACAAGATACTGTCTTTTCAGTCCTACATGATTTATCTTTAAATATTTTAACAGGTTATGCAGTATCTTATGAAATATAAAATGAGAATGTCTTAACAAAATGAAGCCTATGAAATTAAGTCACATCTGCAGAATATTAACCACACTGAGTTTGTCTCCCTTTTTCTCTGTTAGTTAACACTGATAAAATTTGCATAATTTAACATTAAGGTAAATATTTAAAAAGACCCCCAAAACTCACATACTGGCAGAGTGTGCCTTGCCATCAAGGTGGTGGAGTTACTGCCCCTGGAGGTGTTTAAGGAAAGACTGGACATGGCACTGAGTGCCACGGTCTGGTTGACACAGTGGTGTTCAGTTTGACTCGATGATCTCAGAGGTCTTTTCCAACCTGATTCTCTGATTTCAAAAGATCATTTAATTTTAAATCTTTTATCAAAGTGTTTTGCTGGTAATTGTATGTAAAGTGTGCAACTTTTTGCAAGTATCTATTCTGAACAGCTCTATTAAAATAAAAAATAAAATTCAGATTAGGAAATTTACGTATATACATTTTTTTAAGTATTACATTTAATCAATGTGAAATTGTGTTCTGGGTTTGATGGCACTGCCTGAGACTCCTGTACATGCAGTACCAGTTAACCCTTGTTGCTGCTTGTTACTGTTACTATCAGGTGTATGCCTATTGTCAGTCCAGCTAAGCCACAGACAAGCTCATTGCAATTAAACAGCAATTTGTTTCTATGAAACTGCAATTAAAGTATTACTGATCAGCCATTTTAGATTGGCAGTGCTGTGACTGCATGTTAAACAGAGGAGCGCTGGATTCCTTTCTGCAGTTGGAGAGGCGAGTAACAGTGAGGTGTAACACGCTCACCTCTGTCCCTTGTCAAGCTGGAAGTATGAGTCCTTGGTGAAGTGCTCTGATCTCATCACCAACATGCTGAGAGCGATGACAAGTCAGGGCTGATCTCTGTAAGTTGAACTTGCAGCTTACAGGACCTGAAGTTATTGCTGTTTCTGTTCCTGTATAAGCAGGGATGTGTACGCTTCCTACGGGGATGTTTTCAGCCCCAGATTGATTCTGTTGAGAATGGACAGCAAGTTGTGGGCCCCAAGCCAATAACGTTCTGACTTGTTAGAGCTGTGTAAACAGGGCTACTATAGCTCCTTAATCATAACTAATAAAAGACTAGAAGAAAGCAATCAATTACCTTATAAGTTTGGTTTGTTTTGTTTGGGTTTTTTTTAATAAAAAGCAGAAGTTTATCTGACACGGTGATTATTTTCACACTCATAGAAGGGATGAGAGTTTAAAGCAATCCGATGGGCTTACCTGTGTGCACCTGAGGTTTGCTGGCAACTATTTGCTTGTGATGTTCCCGGGAAGCCACAGTGCTCCTGCCCCTAGGCCTCACAGAACCCACCAGCCACTGCCTGGAGTCCCTGGCCAAGCTTGTACCATTCCTGGTTGACTTGAAATCTGAAATGTAAATTTTTGGTGCAAATTAAAAACTTGTTTGTAAGAACTCAGAGAGGAATAAACTTTGTAGTGTTAATTTTGTTTTTAAATTATCACCATATTTTAACAAATCCTGAGACACGTTAACTTTAGTTCCTGCATTTTTGTAGAGTGGAGGCTGTAGACATCCTGGTTCCTCTGCCAGAGGGGATGACATCACACCTGTGGCATGCATGAGATAAGCACTGCTTCATTTAGGCACAGGTTCTTGTCTCTGAGAGATGTTCTTTGTGGGGGTGAAGGCTTGAATCCTGCAGTGTAACCCGTGGGGTGGGTGCTGCTGGGGAAACTGCTGCAGCTTTGCTGGTCAGGAGTCACATGGATAATAAATGCCACCTGAGGAGCTCTTGGCTCCTGGCAAATGGTAGGTAAAATGCCTGTGCTTAAGCCTAAGTGAAAATGGCCCAGCTGACAGTAATTCATTCACCCTGGTAGAGTGGTCTTCTGTCTGAGCCCAAGGCCTGAAAAGAGCCCTGTTTACTGGAGACAGACACTACTGTGTTGAGGATTTTTTTTCCTTCCTCTGTGGGTATTTTTTAATGAGTTCTGTTGTTGTGTTTCTTTTAACAGTAGTTCTAGCATTAAGCTCACAGAAGTGGTTTTTTGGTGCGCGGGAGGCGGCGCAGTTCAGGGGGAGGCAATGGGATGGAGGGGGTGGTTGGGGGCGGCTCAGCAGAGGCTTTTTTTACCCCACTCGCCTGGAGCGTGTCCGCTGAAGGCCCCTGTAGGAGGGCAGTGTCGAGGGAGGCTCTGAGGGGGCTCAGGCCCCTGAAGGACCAGTCCTGAGGAGGGCCTGGGCTTTCCAACAGCAGAGCATGCACCCCAGGAAGGCTGGAGATTTTAACAAGTGCTAACTTGCAGCAAATGTAAGCTGAAAGTGCTCTCATATTCACTGTTGTAATGGAGGCCATGTAGACTGTTGTGCCATTTTGTTCCCATGTGTAATATCACTCTTACGTTTTTGTTATAATTTTATCTTTTTAAATCAGTTCTCTGCTCCCTTATTCACCCGAGCTTACAAATCCTGAAGCTTGAAAATTGATTTTTTTTAATTATTAAAATGTTTTAAAAATACAATGTTTCGCTTTTTAGAATTGTTTTTATTCACTGCTATATATTTAACTTTAAAAACCCCAAATCAAAACAAAAACCCTCAACAATTTTGTTGAAACAGTCCTACAAACCATATAGCATTAAGACCAAAATTAAACTTGAGACATGCATGCCCCGAAAGAATTTTTTTTTGAGAGAGTGTAGTGGAGAGAAAATGGACATTTTGGAAAAAGTAATTCTTCCTGGTTGGGTGCGGGCCTCGGTGAAGCTGCCCGTGAGGAGGGCGCTGTGCTGCTGGGCACGGTGACATGGGCAGCATGAAAGGAGCCCCCGCAGACAGAGCCTGCCCCGCTGCCTTTCCCAGCCCTGGTGAGGGGTCCCCTCTGCTGCCCATCGTGTCCTTTGCTCCTAGTGGTGGCTGCTGAGCGAGCCAAAGCTCTCCCTGTGCAGTCAGATTCCTCTGCAGCTAAACCAGATGATGTTTCTTTCTCACATTGTTGGAATATGCTGTTAATTACACTTTGAAATATCCGTACACTTTTCCTCTTCGGGGATCTTAGGAGCAAGGTTCTCGCTAACAGCTTCTGTGGTTCACCATAACCTCTCAGAATAATCATCCCTTCCATTGAACCTATGCCAGTTGTTTTGTTAAACTAAGTTGAGAGAACGGGGCCTATATTAATCCTCGAAAGGCAAGAGATTGCCCTGTGATTTGGGGAAATCTTGATTGCTTACAATATGAATAAATGAACAAGGCAGATATTAACTTTACACCTGACTTCAATTTCTTTGAGCAATGAAGAAATGTCCAGTAGGAGGGCAAAAATCCAGCTAAAACTCATAAGCCAGCCATTAATAGGCTAACTTTATTGTGCTGTAAAATCTTCAGCTGCTTATAGAAAACAAAGGGGCAACGAATGCAGTATTTGTCTTTTATTCTTAGAAAAAACTGTTAAGATCAAACAGCCCCTAAAAGACTGAGCTGATATGCATCCCACTTACGTATTTCTGGATATCGTCTGATATTCATTCCACTGATGTATTTGATAGGTAATTATATCAGCCGTATCGAGATGCTGATACCAAATAGTGGAAGACTTCAGTGTTTTGCCATAAAGCTTATACCCCTTGTTACTGAACTCTCATCACACTTGAGATCTGCAGCAATCATTTGAAAGCTGTAGTTGGTATTTTTGTGCTTATGCCACATTTAAAAATTATTATTCTTGCTTCATCGGTTAGTCTTTTTAGCTGACTTGAAAAAAAAAGCATATTGCAAATGAGCTACTATTCTTATTTGTTGTTTTAAGAAGGGTAAGCACTGAAGTATTCAAATGGAACAGATTATACCTTTAATTACATCCAAACAGGATGCTGAGCTGATTTTTCTATTTTCCGTTTAATTGCTATAGTTCAAAAAGATATTGCAAATTTGTAGATGAATTATTTAAGCATAGCCTTCTGGCCTCTGTGTTTACGGGAGAGACCAAACAGGGGGGGAAAAGAAAACAGAATTTAAAGGAGAAAATTATCACTTCCTTCTTTAAGAAAAAAGCTTGAATAAAACATCTTGGGAGAAGCATTTTACCTGGATAGATATTTTATGCTTCGTGGGAGCATCTTGGGACTCCATGGGATTTGTTTGTATCCCACCAACCGCAGTGGGTGCCTCACTCCTGAGGGCCCCCCTGTCTCGTGCCATGGGTACAGAAGTGCTGTTTCTTCTCCAACCTGCTCCTTGGTGACTGTGCTGCTTCACAGATGCGATCCCAAGCAGCCACCCTTTTCACGGATGTGCTTGATCTCCGTTCTCCTACATACAAAATGAGAATAATGAAAGCAAGCACAATTCATCACTTCTTAAACTAAATATATTTCCATTTTGTTTGCATGTGCATCTGTATATATCATTCACCATATATATTTTGAATATGTACAACGACATTACAGCCAGTGATAAATCCTACTCACTTACTATATGTGTTATTTGCTGCAACATTAAACTCAGTAAGAATTTTATATGTAACTTGTACCAAAACTAAATATATTGTGAAATTGATGCACAGTTGTAAACAAGAACATCACTCCCTGCTTCAACACAGTCGAAGGTGGCAGCTTGCGTGGCAATTCTTTTGTAAACAACTGCAGACTTTCCAAAGAATAAGCCAGTTAATTACATTTTTAATGATGTTTTTAGAAAATAGTATTCTTGGGGGTGGAGGGGGGAACCCTAACCTATAAACCAACAAAAAAGTAAACCTAAAGCTTGCACTGTATAAAGAAATGTTGTCGATGAAAAACTGGACCATGCTAGGTGCAGGTCTTTTGCTCCCCCCATGTTATTATTTTTCTTCTACTGAACTTGCCTGTGTAAAGTACTTTTTTACAGCTCTACTGTGAATTCAAAGAACGATGACACTGGCACAATCTATTTAAGTTTTTTGGTGGATTATCTTATTTCATTATTTTCAATACTGCTAAGTATGTGCTACCCACTTAGAGAGCTGATGCAGTGCATAGCAAAGCTCAAGATGTCCTCTTAAATACACAAAGCTTATGCAAGGCTGTGACACAAGTAGGTTTTAAACATCAGCAGTGCTGGCAGCTTTGAAGAGCTGATACAATACAGCCTTGCCGACACGTCACAGGTTACAGGGAGAGATTCAAGAAGAAACTGAACTAGCCAGAGTAAGAGTAGGACACAACTTTTATTGATGAAGTTCAGGGGAAAGAGGCACCGGGGGCAGCTGTATTAATCCCATAATAACTTGAAATATAATCAGTACATTGCTGCAGGGATGGCTAGGAAGGCAGGGAGGTGGAGGTGTCAGGGTTTAAGTTCACAGGCTTTCCCAGTTCATTAAAAAGTGAATCAATCAGAAAAACAGGCTGGCTTTTCAAAGGGCTGGCAGTTGTGAACGGGCTTCGGACGTTGGGAGGAACACAGATGGTGAGCCCAGCCTCGTGCAGGGGCTGCTGGAGCTCACCAGCCATTCATTTGAGGAGACGGCTGTGTTTTACCCTGCTCAAGCCAGTAAAATGTGTTATAATGTGCTAGGGGAGATTCTGGCTGGATTCTGAGAACTTAAAAGCTAGGCAGTGTTGGTGCTGTGGGCCATATAAAGGTGACGCTGATAGATGTTTATAAAGGGAAAAAAGTTTTGTTTTATAATTTCTAGAGTGGTGGTTTAACCAGCAGGCAAATGGGCAGAAGGAGTCTGCCTACAGGACCCCTCTTTGTAGGCAGCTGCTATAGTAATTAGCTCATTACTATTAATTTTTGCTATCCCTGGACTGATCAGCGATGTATTTTAAAAAAAAGTGGAATCTGTATATCTGGATCTGGCATTTCCGACATCCTTTTGATGAAGCTGGTGTACATACACAGAGCAGAGAACATCCTTGGAGAGTGAGATTACACCCACAGGCACTCGAAGGTTTAGGACAGAATGCCCTATATTTAAATAGGACTCATGACTTTTTAATTACTGCACAGTACAACAGGGCTCATTGAGAACACATGGTTGTCCAAACTGGTGTGCTGTGATTGCTCACCAGTGGTATGGGAGTGCATTTAATCAGTGATCTGTAGCTCACCTGAGAATCAGCACCCACCACAGGCACAGGTAGGAACACTGACAGGCAGACAGTATTTCCAAAAGAACCTCAGCCCTGTGTTGGAAGATGGCATGAAAAGAGCTGTGTCCTACGGATGACTGATGCAGGCTGAAGAACATCCATGTTAGAAAGCAGCAGTGTCAGTGGGACCTGATAGCTCCTTAGAGGGAAGCACATCCCTTTGTGGACATCTTTGCTGGAATGCGAGCCCATATCTTTCTCTGCCCCCTTGCATGGATCCTGCCATGCTTGCAGTGGGCCAGGGACTGCCCTCAGGCTAATTAATAGTTCCACTGATTGCTGGAGGAGCTGTGGAGAAGGGCAAAGACATACTTGTCAGTGTTACAGTCAAGAGAGGCAGGCTCTTTTTTTGACATTTCCTTTTAAATAATTTTTGCTTTCTAAGATGTTTATAACAATATGAACAACACAACGGACCTATTATTCAGCAAATATTAAAAGCAAATATTTGGCAAGGGTGTATTTTAATCCCACCTGCCCAGCTTCACTGTACATTACTTTGGGCTAGCAAAAGACTTCATTGAATATGATTAGCCATAGCCCAAACCTCTCCATATC
>VZTG01002709.1:927122-1034622 GCA_013397845.1 Melanocharis versteri | reverse complement strand
AGGAAATCTCTCTACCTTCCATCTGACTTATGGATTGTGAAAAGCTACCATAGTGAAAAACAAATCGTTGGATACATATCACATTGAAGGGTTATATGATATATCACTCAGCATGGAGTCTGGTTTGATTTACTTTGCATGCAAGCAAAAGAAACTGTAACAAAAATAGTGCTTTTCCATTCCTTGTATTCCCTGCAATATTCTGCCATCTCTTGGAAGGTAAAGCATGTCTTGAAGTCACTGTAGGTCTGCATTCAATAACTGATGGCAGGATAAAGCCTTGCTGTCTAGGTGGATGGCGCATGGCAGCACAGACAGAACTAAATGTCTCATTTCTCAGTTCATACCTAATTCAGAGAGGATTGTGGATCTTCCTGTCTCACAGAAGAGACAAGGGAGCTAAGGAGGAGAGTGACTCCCTGTATGCACTAACCCCTGCTCTGGTTTGGAGACATCAAGGACTTAATGTGATTCAGCTGAGAGGGCAACACGAACTGCAGCATTAGACAAACAACTCACTGTTTGACATTTGGGATCTTCCGAAATGTTAGAGAATATTTAAAATTATGCAAATTAATATTTTCTTACAGTATATTTGGCTGTGTTCCTGGCCTGTATTATTTTTCTGTGTTGGATACCTCCATCTCCAGCAGATATTCAGTCCTTAAAAGGGATTGGCTTTTATTTTATTATATTTATTGTTCTGCCATCTTATATTCTAAAGAGATGTAATGGATCAGCCCAACTATGTTTCATGTTGTGAGGAGAGGGAAGGAAATAGCCTGAAAATCATTTACAGTTCAACATTGAGCTGATATTTGTGAAGATGAAAACTTACTCCAGAGCATTTTTACCTTGTGATTTGGATTCCATGGAGTAACAATCAGCTTCAAAAATCTCGTCATGACACTGTTTTCAAAGTCAAATAAGGAGCGCCAATGAGAACACACCACCCCAAGTGGCTCCCCTCCAGCTTCATAACCCCAATTTATTTTTGACATTGCACCATACGACTGAAATGATTAATCTATAATAGATTATCTCACAAATCTGCAACAGAAGAACAGAGGATATGATTTGCTCAGGATTTGGCACACTGGCAATGGCATGTCACAGCAAAGGGTTTAATGAATAACATACAACAGAAAAACAAACTGGGGAGAGGCTGGGCTGTTGCAGGGGGACTTAAACGTGGTGCAAGGGAACCCACCAACCCAACAGTTGCATTGACCACTGACCACTTGACTTACCACTAATATTTGAGCAAATAATTTCCATTGGCTTTGCAGAAAGACTTCTCTAAATGTAGAAGTTCCTCACAGCCTGCCTTGAGCTTGCATTTCATAAGTGCTAAGTACCTATAAAATAGAACGAGAGGTGTTTACCCTACCTTTGCAGTTGTCCTGTGGGGTCACAGGATGTGTGTTATGGAAGTGCAAAATGTAGTTATTTGTGAAAAGTGTTGAATTCCTCGGGGAAACAAACAACTGGATGGCTATATCATGTACTTGTGCTACTGAGTGCTCACCTTCCTTTCTGTGAGTAAAGGATGTTTGTATGGAACCTGCTGCATAATTTACTGTACTGTGAAACATTTATGATGGATAAATTTCAGCCTATGGAATTCAGTTCAAAAGGGCAAGCATATTTTTTTCTAGGACATGGCTACCCCTTGCACCAAACTTAGAAGCCAAAAGCAATCATAAAAAATCAGACTAACATCCATGTTCACAGGCACCATTTTCTGGTGACACTGAAAATGTATCTGCCAGTTAGAAAAGGCTATTGCCTTTTACTGTAATTTTAAAAATTGATTAGGAACACTACAAACTTGAGAAAAAATTATCTCTCACCTGTCTGACCTTGGCCAAATGCTGAAGAGCAACCATCCACCTGAGAGTGGGACACTGAAAAATGGAGGGCAGAGTAAAGCATGGTTGTACTGTTATTGCCATTCAATGACACCTTCCTTCTGTAAAATCTCCAATTCTCTTCTTACAGTATTTCCTGATTTACTAAGTAACCTGGGATAAATATGTTGCTCTAACCTTGATTTCTGCTATTTTCAGGGAGATTTACCTGCCAGTCTAGGCTGTCTTTTCTGGCATCAGAAGTTAAGCAAAGTTCTCCGCGTAGTAACAGGTTTTATTAGTCTGCAATGCCCCTTCCCTTGACCTGTTTGGACTTCTCTTTTGCTAGTGCTTCTGTCAGTCCTTGGCTTTCTGTGTGAGGCCAGTGAAGGTCTCAGACTCCAGACACTTTGGCCAGAACCAAGACTATTAATTTATTTGCGTGCACCATCAAGCAGCAATCATCTTTAAATCGTTGGCCGAAGGCAAAAGGGCAGGTCAGTGCTATCTCTCATGGAAGTACACGAGGATAGTGGCAGCAGGGTAGGTCTGAAAAGGCTACGGGGCCAGAGAACTGCCCCGTGAGCCTGCACTGTTGATAGACAGCTGTGACAGACAACACCAAGACACCTGCATCCTGCAATCTCCAGCCCAACGAAAGGAGATGTTAATAGTTTCACATAGCTGGGGTTTTGTCCCAGAGATGAGGTCTTTCTTTGGTTCTCTATTGGTGTGTCTGGGTGATGGCAACTTTTCCCCTTTAGTCCAACAGATGAAGCTTGCCAGGGTAGTGCTGACACTATCCAGCTTCTGCAGCAATGCACAACATAGCAGTGCACAACACAGGAAACTATAGCAGTGCCCAACACAGTATAGGAGAATAGGGATGCTGCTGCCACAAATCCTAGGAAGCTTGAATTTAAATCCCTCCTCCTCCCTCTGTTGAGGCCATGCTCCTCCCTAGAGCCATCAGAAATTGTGTCTTTCCCTTACGCTCACCCAAGGTCCAGGAAGGGGCTTCATTTCTCTCTGCTGGGAAGTGAGCTATATATAGGGAATTATGCAGGATTTTTGACCTGGTTGACAGTAAAGACAGAGTTAACATCTAAAATTTAGAGAGCAAAACAGTACTTCAAGCTTTTGGGGGATTGATGCAAGTGGTTCAGCTTGATGCAAATTTCTTTCTAGGCCATTTTATGAGCAAAAATATTGTCTCCATCTTTACCTCTAGGCACTCCTGACCACAAGCTGAGGTCTCACCTACAGACCAGGAATGGTGGGGGGTCCAATGGCAGAGATTGCCACAGAGCTTGAATTTTACATATATATTAAATATATACAAAATATATAGGGTTTCACATCTCCAATGGGAAGTATCAAGGGCCTCAGTGGACACAGAGGGCTGAAAGCATCTGCATTGAAACAGGAGCCAGGGCAGGTCTAGATCAAGGGTCTGGCTCAGAAAGTAGAGAGCAGTGGGGTTTCATTCCTGGCTGTGCAAAGATCTGAAATCACTCTCTGCCTCATGCCTTACTTCCCATCCATGGCATTCCAACCATGGAAAAGCTGCTGTACTTATGAGATGCTAAACTCCTCTCATGCTTTGGGGTTATATAAATGCCATGAAAATCCACAGAAATGGACATGGAAAACCAGCATGCAGATCCTGGTCCCAGTCAGCCTGAGAGCCTGTGTTGTACTCTACCACTGTTGCTTCAAGCTCAGGAGTGCAGGTGAGTGACAATGTGTCACCCTCTGCAGCTGGTGGCCCTGGCCCTGAGTCCACAGAGTTCAGGGGTCTTGGCAGTACGGTGTAAAATGTAAACAAGCGGTCTTTGTTGTTGTTGTTGTTGCTTTTTGTTTTTGTGAAAGCCAGTAATCACAGGACCAAAGCAGCTGGATGAACCATAACTTGCTACCAAGAGCCCCTCTCGTCTGTGTTTTTCTAAAGGTAACAAACTATAGATGTTGAGATGGCTGCACTTTGGACAAAATAAATGTCGTAACAGGATGTAGCTGTAACAAACCTGTCAAAGCTCATAAACAAACAATCATCCATTTAATCACTAATTATTAATCCAATTCTGATCTTCAGTTACTCAAAATGAACTGTTTGAAAAAAGTGATACTTGTTAGTCTAAAGCAATTTAAAAGCATGTGTCCAAAAGTAATGCACTGGTTTACTATGGAACAATCCATCTATTATTACAAGAAAATTAGGACAGGAAAAATAAACCTTATCGCATGAAATCAGCCATATGAGAGAAGATTCGTTTTGAAACTGCCCCCACCTGAAATCCTAACCTGAGTGCTGAAGGAGGCAGACAAGCGTTAATGAGCAGGACTGCAGCCTGCACCATATTCCTGCCCCTCTAAAGCAGTAGAATTACAAAATGGATGGGCATGAAAGAAATTACAGATTTGCTATAGATATCTGCTGCTTAGTGCCTAAAAATTTAGTATAAGGAGCCTCTCAATCTGCGTATGGAAATGAGTCAACAGCAGAAGCACTTCTGACCTCCTTGAAGGTTTTTAGCATCATCTCAACTCTTCTTAAAACCTTTCCAAGCTAATAATATTGTATTCTTGGATTTTAGTTGGGTTTTTTTTAATCAAAACTGTATGTATTTCAAATTTGTCAAATGACTGGACAAAGCAGTGTTAAAAATTCAACTGCACTAATTACTAGCTGAGCAGCATAAAAACCTCTGAATAAATGTCAGTCTAGGAGATAAGCTCTTATCTTAATCTAATGACTCCACAGACTTAATTTGTCAGGCCAGCCTAGTTGATGAAAAACAGGTTTCTATTCTCCAGTGTTAGCAGCCACATCTTTCCAAATCTTTGAAGTTGGATAGCAATACCATCAGTGTCATCCCGCAAAAATCTTGCGACCAAGCCAATCCCATTGCTATTGTCCTCTTACACTAATTAAAGTTGTTTTACCCCCATCAGTGTGCAATAGGTGAAAATGAAGGCAATTTATTTTTAGATTTGTTTTATTCTGGGATAATCATTCTTGCTTCCCACTGCCCACAACGATGTGTTAATATTTACAGCTCTCTCTCAGTATCAGAAAGCCAGGCTTTTTAGCAGGGCTTCACAGACAGCACAGTGCTATCCCAGGACAATTCCTGCAGTGCAGACAAAGCACACAAGTGTGTGTGTGTGTGTGTGTTTATTTGTGTAGAGAAGAGTAATTTTGAGCTCAGGCAATGAATTTGATCTTAAGAGATGATTTTAGGTTTTTGAAGTTCTTCCCTAAAGGAGCATTTGACATATTTAGAACTAAATGCACCAAATGTTCATAGTGTTTGGACGGACAAAGTGGATTAACAAATAGAAAAAAAGAAATTGGCTGCAGCCAGTGTTTCCAGTCCCCCAGTCTTCAACTAATTCTTCTGACGGGAACCTGGTAGGCCTTTTGTGCACAGTGCCCCATTTCAAAGGATACCATTTAAGCATGGCACTCTTTATCCCAACCCCAAAACTTAAAGAGGGATATGCTTAGGTTTGAGGAATTGGGAGATGAACTTTATGACGATGATACCCAGGAAGATGACAAGGTAACAAAAACTTGATGAAAATAATAGCGCTAAGGTGCAATCTACTGAGGCAAATCCAAGAGGCCAGTCCTGCTCTGGACTCCATCGGCATTGATATTATTAACTTTACCGACATTGAATATATTGAGATAGATACCTGCTCTTGTATCTGGTTCTATAGCAGTGCAACTCTACTGACTTCAGCAGCATTTCACACCATACAACCAGGAAAAGGGAGTGGAGAGTTAGCCATCTTTTTGTAGTATTACAAAATCCCTGATGCCCAGAGCTGATGGGTCTGAAGCCCACGTTACTCCCTGGACTGGCAGGAGTGCAGGGTCAGGGGCAGCCCTGTGTGTGTGCAGCACTGGTCATTCTGGGATTTGTTCTGGAATGTTTTAGAAACATTTCACTGTTTGGCTGGGAACACCCTCTTGGATAACACAGAGTTAATCAATTAGATCACAAACGTTCATCCTCTTGGGTGAGAACACTGCCTCCTCTCAAATTTAGTCTAAGTAGGACTGCAAGGGGACCATGCAGGTCATGTGCTGGCATATCTACAAAAGTATTCAGGAGCTGGTTCACGTACATTTTTATTTCAAAGGCTCACATGTGAGCATGGAAAGCCAGACTAGCATCTGAGTCGTCCTGGCTGTGATGTGAGCTGGGTGCCAATACCGTAGCAGCCAAAGCCTGTGAGCCCATGCACGCAGGCCATGTTATCTAGATGGGCTTCTTCACTTGCAGCAGTGCAGATCCTCAGCAGGGGGGACATAGAGGCTGAGAAGGGTGGGAAGCTTCACAAGTTGCAAAAACCTTTAAAATCAGAAACTGTAATTACCTCAGCTAATTGGGTTCTGCATCTGATGTATACAATGGCATCTTCTAACATCCTGGCTAACACGTCATTGCTTATGGCATCTTCCTGTTAGTTGAGAGCCATAATGCATCTTTCTCCCTGTTTTACCCACAGCTATGCAAAGGAGCAGAGTTTGCAGAGTAGTGCCAGGTGAAGTGTTCATGGTCCCTAATGTGACCCAGAAGGACAGGGCTGCTCGATAAATTAGAGGCAGATTTCCACAGATATATGAGCACCCCTGGATACAGATCAGTGCCTGCTTCAGCTTCCACACTCCATGTTGTCACTGGGAGTTGAGAACACATGGGGTTTTGAAAATCCCGGAGCCTGAAACATATTTAAGCTCTGTTGCCTATTGCTTCCTTGGATCAAGACAACTGAACTCTTTGAAAGCACTGGGCTGCAGTCAGTATCTATCTGACCTTCTGAACAATAATAAGCATTTGGTGCATGGTCTTCAAGCTTGAGGCCTCCTCTGACCAAAGCTGAATTTATATCCATTGATTTCATCATGGAAGTGATGGTTCACTCCTGAACATGCCAAATTCATTTATGTTAGGGCTATGGCCTGGAATAGCATTTTTTTAGTAAGAATTAATGGTTCCTCACTTCTCCTGCTCTGAGTCACAGTTTAAATCTACAGGCCATTCCCAAAACAGCTGAAACAGAAATATGTATGCATTGAAGTGAGATTTTCAAAGTGACATTTGAACCCCCTCTTTCTGCTGAAATCCTACCTATTGATCCAGTCAAATGACTGCAGCCTCCTCTGGTCCATCCTGCAAAGCCTCCTTGACCAGCTTATCACCACAATTCTTCAGGTGCACCGTGACTGTGTTTCAGTACAGGACAGGTGCCAGCCAATCAAGCTGAAAAAATGAAAACTTCCACAGATTAAATCCTAGTCTTGGTGAAAGATATGGCAAAATTCACATGGAAACCAGTGGCTACTTGTATCTTAAGACATTATCTCAAGTCTGAATTGCCACTGGAATACTGACTGCTTGATTTATGCAATGAGTTAACTTGGAATCAACAAATTTATTGCCCTTTCCTCAGTAGCTGGAGCAGTGAGGGGGCTGGCTAGCATAGGAGCCATTCCCTAGGCATGGTGTATTGGGATCCAGCTGGCTTGGGTCAGGCTGCCCATGCTTCAGGAGACTTTGTGGTTTCATGACTCCCGTTGCTCCCTCTATACTCTCCAACACTTGCTCCTGTCATCCCACTACAAAACAAAGTTTACCTGCTCTGGCCTGCAAAGGAGCCCTGCTATTTTTGGACTGCAGCCTATAAGAACAACTTCGGGTGCTAAGGAAAAATGAATCATTCCGAAAGAACAAAACTGGGTCCTTTATGGAAAAATATTGTAACTCTCAATCGGAGGGCTGTGGATCCAGATCAATTTTCCTAGCAAAGAGGAATAACTCTAATCTAAACATAAAAAGGGGTCTGTCATGGTGAGATACAAAAATGTAGGGGTAGCTGCCAGGTTTGAGATTGGTCTTGATGAAGTATTAGTGCTGACAAGCCAACAATGAGCCAAGACCCATAGTGAAGCTGCAACAAGCTGGGGCCACTTGGCTTGACTAAATGAAGTCCAAATGCTGGCACCACTGCTGGAGGCAGGACAAGCAGAGCCAAAGGAGCAGGATTTCTTTCTTGATTTGCAATAAGAGTATCGCAGTTCACACACCTTGTGTGCAAGTGCAGGACAGTGTGTGCCATGTTAATACTTTTGATGCAGCATTTCTAAAGGAAGCGTTTGTCAATTTTGCTATAAGTGTTTGAGCACAACAGCCTTAATTCAATGTGTCAGATAAGAGAAAATCATGTTGGCTTATATTTATGACTTATCACTTCTATCTTAGCACTAGAGATGTTTGGAGAGCAAACCAACTCTTCAGTTTGTGTTTTGCTTTGCTTTTTTTAAAAATCCATCTAAGCCTTGCCAGGCACATCCATAACACTTACATACCGTTGCCATATCTGCTGCAGAATAGGTGGGAAGACACATCTGAAATGCACTGAGTGGGTATTTTTGATAAATCACAGGTTATATGACTTAAGGGAAGGGTAGAGAATTGAAGATAGGCAAGAAGTGAAGACACGCTCATGATGGGTACCTGATGCACGTGCTGTTGTGTAGATCAAGGAGAGCCATACCCAAGGGAGCACTACTGATGCCTTGTATTTCTTGTGGCCCTTGGGCATATTCAGGATTCTTGAGCTGAGACCGGAAAAAGGATGAGCCTGGACCCTCAAGTGACTAACAGAGCCACAGAAAACCAAAAAAACTTCCAATTAATAAAGAAAAGGCCAGAATTCAAGGTGTTTGTACTGAGGTAGAAGAGTCCAGATCATCTCAGGAATTTGGGTGCTTAAGTGTCTTTGTTTAGGATCCTGCCCTAAATGTCTTTGATGACCTGGGCCAGTATGGGAGGAGGGTTGTCTCATACCTAGAGGCTGGTTAGCAAGTCTCCACTAACACTAAAACAAAGAGAACTGGCTTGGTAATTCTACCACCTGATCACGACTGTTTTTTGAGATCGTTACATGCATGGGGCCAAAGCAGGTAGAAAGCTGGGTTAATCTCAGTTGTTCCAAAACATGCTACACCACCATTTAGAACGGCTGCTGTATTGTTTGGGTGTGGTCTTGCTTTTAGAGCAGTGCTGTGCAATACAGAGCATGAGCAGCTTTGTGGAGATTGGCTTCCCTCAAGTGGGATGCTCTCTCTTTCACAGAGGTCAACAGTGTGGCCACACTTTGAGTGATGAGTACAGTTTTGGGCACCACAATACAAAAGGATATAAAACTATTAGAAATCATCTGAAGGAGAGCTACGAAGATGGTGAAGTGTCTGGAGGGGAAGTCACACGAAGAGCAGCTGAGGTCAGCCTGGGCAGGAGGAGACTGAGGGAAGACCTCATTGCAGTTACAACTTCCTCGTGAGAGAAAGAGGAGGGGCAGGCACTGATCTCTGCTCTGTGGTGACAGTGACAGGACCCGAGGGAATGACCTGAAGTTGTTTCATGAGAGGAGAAGTCTCTTCACCCAGAGGGTGGCTGGGCACTGGAACAGCTCCCCAGGGCAGTGGTCACAGCACCAGCCTGACAGAGTTCAACAAGCATTTGGACAATGCTCTCGGGCACATGGTGTGACTCTTGGGAATGTCCTGTGCAGAGTCAGGAGTTGGACTTGATGATCCTTTCAACCCAGCACATCCTGTGATTCTGTGATTTTGGCCTTAGTAAGTGCACACTGAAGATTTTCCACTTCTGTTTCAAAGGGAACCTCCAGCCATTCACAAGGGCCAGTAACTATTTCCCCTGTTACATGCTCATACAGTTTCCCTATGCTCTTTGGGAGAAGAGGCAGATAATAAAGGGAGCAGTAGAGCTACACTGAGTCCTGGGAATGACAGTAGAGGTACCCAGTTAACAGACTGAGCAAGGGGACTCAGATTTGCTTGCAGAATCCTGTGTGAATTGCAGTATTCTTGCGATCAAAGTGATTGTGAGAAATTCTGATTTTCAATTCTTTTTTTTTGCATATGGGAAAGAGGATGCCTTTGTGCAATGACTGTTTAAAAATACTTCAAAAGAACTTGAATCAGTCCATGTCTGCACTATATACAAATTAAAATAATTGATTTTTTTGGCAGCCTTTTAAGAGATCTATAAATTAAAGGGATTTCTGATACATTTTGGGAGACTTTATTTCATGTCGGCTTTCAGAGTGCCCTCTCTCCCAGAGCTGAAAGTCAGCCACAAAACCAGACAGAGCCTCTCATTTACTCTGCCCTCCTGACACAGGAGTCAGTGGATCTCCTTCAGGAGTGACCATGGTAGGGCATGGCGGGTCCTGGACCCCTGCCAGCTCTGCACCTTTCCCTTTCATTTCTGCTTTGAGAACTTCACAGCAAGAAACAGAAACTGCCCCAAACCCACCCCTCTGGGGAGTCAGTTTCTCTCCTTTTCTCCATTAGTAGAAACTGATTCCCTCACCCAGTTTGTGTTGCACCTGGGCTGTCCCCATTGTGTGCTCTGATGGCAATGGGTTCAGTTCTATCTGTGATGACCTAAAAATAGCACTCAATTAACATTGCATTTCAAGAATTGGAAAATTTCCCAGAAGTCCATTCTTTTTTTCTTTTTCTGTTTCATTACATTTTACAGTAATAATACACAAGTCTGTAGAAAACATGACGGGTAATGAAAAAATGTAATTAATATAAGCAGTGTAAAGCATTTTTTTCCCCTCAGTTGTCCTTGCAGAAAATTACTGCTTTAAACTGAGCAGGATGTGAAAATGCATAAAGCAAACAGTAATATGCTGTGGTTTGTAAATATCTTATGCAAAATAGTTAAGTTAACTGCTGTTTATTTTTCTTACTTTGTGTCACAAGCTCTTACTTTCTTTTGTTCATTACTTTTTCCATTTGTTCTCTTTTGGGGGCTTGCTTTCTTTCATCTTAAGAAAGTAACTATATTTTTTTCTGCTATAGCTAATTCTTCTCACCATCTCCTCCTGTTTGCTGGCTCTGAAATGCAACATACTCTGCATAAGTGTAGTGAGCCAGATCCTCACTATACTGAGGATCTGCTCTCGTTGTTTTGGGCTTAAAAAAAAATATAAAGCACTCTTATCCTACAAACAAACAACTAATTATCCCAAATCCTGCAGCAGCTTTATGACTAACTAGCATTCCTGACTGTTACTGTAGGATTCTGCACAGTTTTAACAAGGCTGCCTGGTCACAGTTCGGGAACGGGCTGTAAGCAATACGCACACAACATTAACTAGTATGGCACAGTATATGCCATCTCTCCTTGGAATATTTCTCTCTGGCTATCTGTAGAACTTGTAATACCCAGCAATATCTGAAGGTCACAGCAGAGTTTCTGAGCTGAAATACAAAACAGCATTCCAAACACATCTTCTGTGGCCAGACAAGAAACTGCTTATGGTTTATTTTCCCTCCCCCCTCCGCACAGCTGACATCCAGCATTAGTTATTGTTTATTTTTGTCTTGTTCCTGGTTCTAAAGGTTTCCCTTATGGCCCTAGTTTATGTGAACTTTCAGATATCACTTGGGGCTTTTCTGCCTCATCCCCTCTGATGTAGCTGGTTCCCCTGTGAAGGTAGGTTTCCCCAGCTGAAGATCCGTTCCTCTCTCCTGTGGCATTCTGTGCAGCCATTTGGAGTCCCAGATGTAGGAAATGAAATAATCCACGCTCATACAGTCATGAAAGTGCCCATCTGGCACACAGGAACATCACGCATTGGAAGCACACAAGCGTGAGCTCACTTTTGTTATGGCATTTCATAAACAGAGATGCAGTGAGCCAGCAAGTCAGGTCCTTTGGATAATAACAATCATCTCCATCACACGTTGTGTTTAAAAAATACGGAAAGAAAAAATCAAGACAAACTGGAAAAATTTGCTCTGAGGACAAATTTCTACTTATAAACGTTTTTTTTTCCCAGTAGCCTGCTGTACTTATACTTCTCTGGCTCTCTCCACTCTCTATGTAGATTTAAGACAATGGTGACAGTTGAAATGTAGCCAGTTAACTCTTAGTTAGCTCTGAAATCACCTCTTCCTCACTGTTCAGTTAAAGGAAGAAAATATTAGATCATACTTACAAAAGTGAGTCCTATAAAAACAAATTGCATGTTACTGCTTTCTTATCACTATATAAAATTCACAGAAACAGTCTAATAAATGACCTCACCACTCAATTTTGAAGTATACAAATTAAAGACAGCAACAGATAAGCCAAGAGAGATTAATGTACAGTGTGTGCGCCTGTATGTGTGTGTTTGCATGCCTCTATGAGGATATACCCATATTCTGTTGACATTCAACCCCTGGAATTATAATTAGGGGAAAAGGCAGATGTGTAAATTCATCTTGTTGGGCAGCATATATATGTTGCACTAGTCTCTGATTAATTCAGTACTTGAACACTTGAACACATTTACTCTAAGACAAAAGGTTTCTGTTGGGATATGTTGGCTAATAAAGGGGTAGAATATGATGAAACAATGAACAGCCCAAAATGATGGACTAAGTTCAATACCAGTAAGTAAAAACCAAGACTATTTATACTATTTTAGTTTTGCAAAGTAATTGAAAAACGACATCCTAGGCATTTTGTTGGATGCCACTGCATGCTGTAAAGAAATCTTGGGATATAATAAACTTCTCAAAACCCCCACCACTAGTTCTGCTGACAGTGGTGGATCTTCAGAGGGATTGCTACTCAAAGGGGTGAGATTTTTATGGTCAGGAAAGAGCAGAAAGAGGTGTCAGGTCTCCTAAACCATTGCTGGAAAACTATGCCCATTCCAAAGTGGGGGCCTGGGCCTGCCAGGGGCAGAGGCCTACTATTCCATGGTTTACGAATATTATAAATTATGGATAATAGCAAAAGAAAACAGTATCTGAATTTTACATGACACAGTTTTGCATTGTATTTGGCAAACAATATCGGGTCCAGTATATTTTAAATACTAAGTGCTAAGTTAGGAAAACAATGAGATGTTTGTAAATATGATAGACCATTACAATATACTGCTTCTCATTTGAAAAGTCATCTGTGCAAGAAATGATTATTGACCCATAATATGTAAATGACTGAAATACAGAAATTAATATTTGGGTCAACTCATGTATTTTTCAACCATGAAATGAAAAGCTCAGTATTCACATTCCAATTCATACATGAAAGCATTACAGCACTATTACTTGGCTATTGTATTAATTTATTATTGTCTTAGTTAATGACATACAGAGTTATAGCTCTACTTTCAAATGAGGAGAAGGCATTGTATGCCACAGTAATGCTTCAACCCAGGATGTCTCTTACTCTGAACTCTTTACTGGTAACAATAAGCCAAATTCAGAGCTGATATGGAAGCAAATAAACAGCAATGCTAGCACAAAGGAGGTTTTGGCCCTAATATACCTTAAAGGTTGCACAGGGAGGACTGGCTCCTGCATTGCAGCTCCTCTGTTCTGCCTGGGCTTGATTCTCATATCCTTCACTAGAGTTTTACCCAGTGTGATGCTCCTTATTTACTGCAATTAATTCAGAAATATAAACAGCACCAGATCAGTGCATTTAGTGCTGTGAGGTAGTCCTTATTCTAAGGATTTTGTTTCTGCTCCCTCCTCCTCTTTCCCTGAGTGATGGGGAGTCTGTGGGAGTGTGGGGTTTCTAACTGCACTGTGCTCATTCTTCCTGAGGGAGCTGCAACAGGCCCCTCAGCCCAAGGCGGCTTTCATTCCAGTGGATTCAGTGCTCATGAAACATGCCAGGTTGTGACCTCCAGAGACTCCGGTGCTCTCTGTCTCTCCAGAAGGAGTGTCCAAGACCTAGAGCAGCAGGCCAACCTTAGTCCATGCAATGCTCTGTCCCTGGGGTGGCGAGAAGGCAGCCCGTGAGCCTGTGCTGAGGTACTTCCGCAGCCACTCAGAGCAAAGGTGCTCAATCAGGTTGTCAATAAGGGCCAACCTGTGCAAGCTAGACCTACAATATATTTGGCTCTTGGACTATTATCCATTGCATTTCAAATGCATTGGCTAGCAAGCTTAGCTGGATTGCGTCTGACTTAAGGTCAACCATCCAAATAATTCATTAGTATCCTATGAACTGTGTGCTCCATCTTCATGGCTTTTATGCAGAAGTAAACAATGCCTCCTTCTTTGTGCCACCAGGTATTGTATCACTTGATGGGTCTATCTCCTTAAAGAGATGCATCATTTAAATACAAACAAATATATGAGTAAAATCCATGTAGAATGATATTCATGACAGACAAAATGAATGAAGAAGAGATGGGCAACACAATTTAGATAATACTTTAAAGCAAAGCGTCACAGCTAAATCAGGATTAAACCATGAAGCATGATGTGCTTCATGAAATGACTTTGGTATAGTCTAAAACGACAACGACTCAAAATGAATTAAGAAGGGCAGCATTGCATCAAGTTTGCTCCAGTGTTCAAACATGTTTACACACATATTGGATCATATCTGCAGGAAAGAGCCTGATTTTTTTTCTAGTTAAAACGATATATAATTATATTTGCACATATTTTACAGACAAAACATTTTTAAAATTTATTTTGCATAAAACTATTTTATATTCTAGATAGAAATTATTTTAAGCAGCTTTAAAAAGCAATAGACCCAGGTCTACATGGCTTGCAAGATAAGGTAAAGAAAGTCACAGTGTAAGGGCATGTTTGGGTGGCGAAGAACAAATGTGGTACCCCAGCACCACATAAAATCGTGATGAAGGTGAAGCAGAGGTAGTGGTGGTGTTCAGTGATGTAGCCACTGCCCTCATGGTGTGATTTAGAAACTGCCCACACTGGCCAGCTGTATGGGAGGGGTGACATCCTCCTGGTCCTGCCCAATTAATCATCCTCTGGTTTTCTTAGCCCCTGGTGCAAAAGACAGACCTAGATGACTAATTCTGGCAATAGAGGCTCTGCTTGTCAACAAGACCTCCCTTTGATTGAGGCGTGATTTGGTTTTAATTTTCTTTCAGCCCATTCATTTATTTGAGGCTAATGGCTGACATGAATCATAGCGTTAGAAGGGAGAAGCACGATTTGTACTAGCAGCCTAAAAGAGATGGCATGTCCACCAGGGATGGCAGGAGCAGAGGGTCCAGTTTCTTGACACTTTGGACACACGACAAGAGGATTGGCAGAGCGACTCCTCCAAACAGTGTCCTGGCCTGCTCCTAGGGAGGGCAGCGTCAGCAGAGAGCACAGCCAAGGTGTAAGCGGGAAGTGGAGCTATTTTGCAGTGGATTCTGTGGGAGTCTCAAACTGACAAGGTGATGATTACTGTGGCCCCAACCAAGTGCAGTCTTTGTTTAACTTTACTAGTATGAGTAAGCTAATTGGCATCACCAGGCTAGTGTGCTTAGAAGTTCTGGCTGTGTTAAAATACTTGTTGGGCCAGGGAATAATGGGTTTTCAGCACCTTGCTGGGCACAGCCCTGGGACAAGCCTCGCCCTGACCTCCTGCAATGCGGGTGTGCTCAGCCGTGGTTGCACCGCCCCGCTCTCCACAGCCCCATAACGCTGGCCATTGTCTAAATCAAAAACATGTTGCACAAAGGCAGACAAAACCAACAACAAAATTAGCAGGAGCCAGCCGACTCTGTAAGAAGCTTCAGAGTTTCAAAATTAATCTTAAATTTACCTCTAACCCTGAAAACAAAACTAATTGCAGAATGTAAGACTCCCTGAACATGTTAGGAAACTTGATAGGAATACCTAGGAAAAAACACATACTTTAGATAAACCCCCCCATTTTAATTGTATCAATTCTGCCAATTAATGATAATGGAAGAGCAGCCCAATTAGCTAAATAGCTAATAGTTTTATCAAGCAGAGGCTGGCAATTTAAAGCAAACAAATTCATTCTAATTTTATCCCCTTGCACACCAAGATGTTTAAAGGATAATGGGGGATCCAATAAAGGATATTGCTCAAATAGAGCTACATTTAAATCACCTAATGGCTTTAAGAGTTTTACCCCAATTAACAAAGAAGAAACATGAACATCATTCAGTGACTTCCAGCATAATCTTCATTAAAGAAAATCTTCATTAAAAAAATAACATATCCTCCAACTAAGGGCAAAATGGAAAACATCACTGACTTTTCCCTTAAAAACAGTGACTTCTCCCAAAACAAAGGCTCCTCTGTAACCGCAAAAGTATCAGAGAAAAAAGACTCTCATGTCTAAGCCTCAGTGTATAAATCATCTTCAAATCGTGGTCATTAGTTTTAACATAACAGTGGATTTGAATAAAGGAGATTGACCTATCTAACATATTTAAGACCAAATCCTACTGTTACCTAAATCTGAAATAAGTTAAGGCTATTGAAGAGAATCAAAAGCCTTTTCAAAACCAATAGCCAGAACAAATTCCCCATGATCATAATTTTGAGGATAAAAAATCCATTAAAGTGATGTCTTTGATTGCTATTAATGAAGCAATCTGGAATAAATCCAGAGTGATCCATATGGATAATCGAATCTCTCATTTTCTCACATTTTACAGATCTGGGCCCTGATTTATGTGACAGTGACGGGCAAAAGGCTCCTTTCCTTTTGACTCTGGGCTGCCCAGCCTGGACAGCTGATGGCACAATCTCTAAAGGGAGCTGGAAGAACAATGAACTCGATGCTCAAAGAAAGAAGAGTTCAAATAAATTGACTTCCAGCCTCAGCCACAGATCCCCAAATACCTCTCCTTCACTGCAGGTCTTGTGAAGGTTACTGTGGGCTGCAGAAACCACCAAAATGCTGCTAATTAACTGGCACAAACCTCCCTCACTCCCCAATATCCCCCTCATGGCTCAGAGGTGCTTGGCACTCCCACTGCCCTGCCAGGCTCAAGCAGAGACAGGGATGTCACCCATAGGGCAGAGGTGGCCTCCAGAAAAGCCCCAGGTAAAGGCTTTGACTGAAGATTAGCTGCTTTTGAGGGAAGGTAGAAAGACTTTCCCTTCATTGTTAAGCTCTTGTTTCTCCAGACAAACAATAAGAGATTTAGGCTTCTCTCACTTCTTTTTTTTTATTAATGTCACAAACTCAGAGACAACAAACCCCCCTCATTCCTGGAGCTGTGGCCAGGTCACCTCACCTGAGGGCAGGGTGGGTGCAGAAGGAGCCCTGTTCTTCCCTCTGCCACCCACAATGCCAACCCCAAAGTTTTACTGCTCTCCCTCTCTGCCCTATTCTTCTCAGACAGATGATTCCAGCACCTCACCCCTCAGCACCAACTTTATGGCTTCCAGATATACCCTAACCAGCAGCATCTCTCCCTTCCCTGCACGGCCTGCTGCCAGTCAGATCATCTCCATGAGCCAGCCTGCCTTCCTCCCTCCCCTTGCCCCTCCAGCTCTTCTGCCATGTCACTGTCATCTTACCTGGTGCCTTGGTTTCTCTTGCAAAGCTGACCATCCCTATTCTGGCTCCCTTGGATTCACTGAAAAGTTTGCCACTCATCCAAAATTTTGAAAATGTCATCAGAAGACCAGTAGTGCTAGAAAGGAATACAAAATTTTCATTTGTGACTTGGCTTTTTTGCTGCCTGTAATCTCCCTCTAGGGTAGGTGCCCATCTCCTTCACCTTTCCCTGAAGTCAGAATTGCCTGTGGTCTGGAAACTGTCACATCCTGCAAAATGCTCCTAACTCCGTGCCACAAGGCCAGGACTGGGCCCCTCATCTCTGAGCAACACCACCTCAGTCAGAATTCAATAACGTACTTGTATGATATGAACTGGTAGGAAGTGATTTTTATTTGAATCCAAATTTTAGATTTCAAGCAAGAACAAAAAAGTTAGACAGCAGGTCAATATACTTTGCACAGATATCACACTGTATTTTGAACTTCCACCTTCATTATCATCCTAAACTATCTTTGAGTCAAATTTAATTTCACAGGTGTAACATCTCCTTTTCCTTCTAATCTACTGACTGCACACTGAAGGTGAAAGCTCATGGGTTCATGTTTTTTATATACTTTTATCCAAAGCAGATGTAAGAAGGTCTTTAGAAGTCTGATCTATATGTAAGGAATAGGTACTAACAGAACCATCTGCCTCTCAAACAGCTGAAATTATATATAAAAGCTTTCATTCTGACTTCACAACCAACTGACAGTCTCCTGTTGCTCCCACTCTTGCAACTCTTTTCTGCGTTTAGTTGCCACTAAAAGATATGCAACTCCAAGCTGGTTTCTTTTACAAGTGCTGCATCTATCATGTCAGTTAACATGGATCCATGTGTCAGAGGTGTCTCTATGTAAAAGGATGCCCTTGGGTGACCAGAGTCAGTAAAAATTGCTGCTTTTCCTTATGACAGTGCAGTTAGGACAGAAGCTATCTCCTTTTCAGACTCACTAAAAATAAGGTAAACATAAAAACCTAAGACCAAGAACACAAGGCTGAAAAAAATCCAATTACTCCAATATTTTATGTCTGATAATTACCAGTAGTGGATGTTCAGAAGCAGAAGTGTAAGAACAGGCCAAAGACTGAAGTCTGGTCAGTGTTATGTACCCTTCTAGTAATCTGTGGCCTAGGAAATCTTGTTCAAACTTGGGCAGCATGTGGTGAGATTACCAAAATCTTCAAGCTAGACTGGAGGCCAGTTGTTGACAATTCTTGAGACTATATAGAGACTGCTGTTTTAATGTTAGAGTACAAATACTTCTTCCTACTTTTTACCAATCTGAAATAATACCTGCAGCTCATCTAAATGATCTTTGTTGTTCTTCATTGCCCACAGCACTTTTCCTCAAATCCTTTAATCAGCTTGAATCTGAGAGGTGAAAGCAGACACTTTATCATGAGCTTTTTGGAACTTGTGCTGACACAGTAGCTCTGGACATACCTGTGAAATGTTGAGACAATTGTTAGGAAAATTGGGAGAATTAAAGGAGTTGAACCAGCAATGGCAACATCAATATTCTCTACTAGTGATGGGAGAGAGAAACAATTCACTACCAACATAAGCCCTTGCAGACGGGTGTTTCTAAGAGCAAAACTGCTAAGCCCTGACATTTGTAGGATGGTTTAGAGATTGTGGAGCAGGCTTCAGGAAGCCTACCGGTCCCAGTTGGGTGATAATCTACAATGGCCACAGTGCAGGTAGACGTCTCATCTAATCTAAGGAGTACACTTAGACAAGTATTTGGGAGATTCATTAATGAAATTTGACCTGGAAAGCACAGCATCTTTCATCTGTATAAAGGCAGCGAGTAAGATGGAAGGAGCATTTGGGGTGGAGTGATTCAGCCTGCTGAGCCCACCTGTCATGGCCCTGACAGAGAAGAACCCTTCCCCCATGAAGTAAAGCCATCAAAAGTTAAGAGGATTTCTTTGCAGCCAGACAGGGTAAAAGAAGGGATACGTGAAGTTTTCTTCCCAGGGTTGTTAAGAGTCTCTGCTGGCAAAACTAATGGGCAATGTAGCAAATCGTAGTCGCAGTATTTTTTAAAAAAATCAACACCACTAGTCAGCTCTGGGACACAGATTGAAAAATACAAAAGCAGTTATGAATTCCATTAGCTTTTTTGAAACCAAAGGAATTTTACCACCAGAGGAGAACAAATTCTGCTGCTAGTTACAGTGATCCAATTCCAGTAAAGCTGACAGAACGACTACACAATTACTAGTACTAAAGTAAACAGAACTACTACTACTTTAGGTACAGGAAGAATCTGCTTCAAGCCCCTGGAATGCATGTTAGGCTGTGATGAACAGATATAACTACAGAAATAACTATCTCACTATGTTGAGTAAGAGCAAGGAAGAGAGAGAAACCTTTTATGATGTTCTACCCCTTAAAAAGAAACCTGAACACACAGCTTATTTTTATAAATAACTGTGTTACCTGAAGAACAGTTGCACACACTCATTTACATAGGATTTGGTATACATCTGTGCTCTTCAATAAATTATTCCAAACCTTGAGTATTTCCTATAATTAATGTCAATATGCTCGGCTTATTTGTTATAAAAGAAAAGAGTTTCTAATTAGCCTTTTGATGTGCAAAACTTCAGTATTTCTCTCTAGTGTTTTTCAGATCATGTTTTGTATTTTATACTACTAAGTGATAGTAAGACTTAAAACTAATTTTGAAGATGGTTTAAATTGCATGTATGTGATAACTAGGCCTTGACCTGGCACTGACCATGGGGTGAGGTCCTCCTGCTGTGAGCAAACTCTGAAGTCCACATAATACAAACTGGCCTTGTGACAAGTCAAACATTCCAAATTCGTATTAAATTCAACCAACGCTTTGCATATTTCCCTTTATTATGGTGACATATACAATTTACCTTTAAACCCAAGCAAACCATACTTGCCTTCACTGAACCTCAAGAGAGCCTTTGGGAAGAACAAAACCTTCACAGCAGTGACATTCAGAGGCTTATCACAACACACCAGGGACACAAGTAAATCTCAAGCAGTAGAAAAGAGTACAACTGTAGTGAGCTGCCTAGATGTAGCAATAAAGAAGGTCGAGGTGAACATTTTTTTTTATACCAGTCAACCCTGCAGAAAGACCAGACAAATTAAGAAGTTTTTGCCAAGCCAAAGGATAGGTTCTATCAGCAGCAATAACAGGAGGGTAGAAATTTAAGTGTGCAGACTCCTATCACTTACCCTTCTTTTTCTTGGGAGGAACTTAGCACTGAATTTACATTTAGGTAAAACCACAGCACAAGACTGACTGGATGCCTGTTGGAAGCAACTGGAATATTTTCTTTTTACTTTGAGTCTTGGATTAAACTCTAAATGAGAACAGAGCTAGGCCTGATCTGTGGAGGCATACAGAAAAAAGAAATCGTGCTTCTCTGTTAAATTGGACATCCAAAGTACTTTACTGAATGCTGAAACGAGATGTGGAATTCCATGACAAGCTCAGGTTTTCTTTCCTGTGTAGCTTTCATTTAACACAAAGAGGCTTATTTTCCATATCACGGGGCCCTTGATCCTGGGCATTAAATATAATAGCTTCCCTAGAAGCTTTATAGCCTTGGCAAGACTGTATAGATTGGCCTTGTTGGTTGATTTGTAAATTCAAACAAGAATAGCTCATTTCTAAAACTTTGGCCAAATTAACATATTTTTGACTGTTCCAATGAGTTAATATCGCTGTAGAAACCTGGAAGCAGTAGTCAAGTCTTTGATGATTTATTTAGTAGGAGTCATCTAGTAGCTAATTGTCTGCAATTTTTAACCTCATTCATGTGCACTGCTGATTCTTCTTCCAGCATCTGCAGTTTTCTCCTCAAGCTTTCTTACATCTCCATATGTAACATTTCCAGATGGCAGCTCAACTTCATCACAATATTTTTATGAACTTGCCAAACCACATCCAAGATCTTCAGACTCAAAAGTAAAAGATAAAATCATCCTCAGAGGGCACCTCACCCTTCTGCACCCAGTCACATGAAAAAAAAAGACAGCTTTAGGCTCTGACATTTTACATTAATGATGAGTCACAGCTTAGGGATTTTTGGTTTGGTTTTTTATGGTGTTGGAATTTTCACCTTTCCATGCTTCTCCTGGATTTTTCACCTTGAAACCATATCAAAAGAGAGTCAATACTGGTGTGCCATGTTTTCTGTTTGTACTGCAGAAGTTACCATCTCTGTAGTGCTGGCCCCAGTGACGTGCATACCTGTCAGTCACTGGAGATGTACCACAGGAAGAATGATGGATGACCAGGCAGGGAAGTTTTGGCTGGGAGCGCAGCAGACTTTTGCACCACGTTGGCAGTAAATCTTAGCAGGGATCAGAATTAACTCAAATGCTCAAGACATTTGATGGCTGTAACCTAGATCTTCCTGGGTAAGTTCAAAGAAGAATCTGACTCACCGTGTGGTTCTGTTTCCACCATGGTTTAAGGATTGTCCTGATGTCTGTTAGGTCATAAAAATATAATAGTTCTAGTCATGTTTCTGGTTAATTTCATTTGATCCTTCATGAGACAGAAAGTTCTTCCTGTTCATTCTCTGCCTTCAATTATTCCAGTGCATGACTCAGCAATTGTCACGTGTCTGTTTTGGGGTGGTTTTATGCCATGAGTGAATGAAGGGCTCTTTATGCCTTGTTTCTGTCTCCTATTTGTATGTTTATAAAGAAGCTTGAGTCCCTTGGGAGATGGAAGATACTCTATTTGGGCAATATTATTACCACCATCTACTATGATCCATGCCTGTGGGAAGATATTTTTTAAAATAATAAGTCCTATTTTGCTAATGTAGCTATTGTTTAAATGTAAAATATAATTAGAGTATCCACCCAGGGTGTATGTTGTTGTGTAATTTTATAATACTACATCTAGATGAGTGTTGGCATTCTACCTATGTACTTAACCACACCCAGGAATGTTGGTATTGCACAATTACACACATCCTGTTGACTAATTACATAATAATTAGTATTTTTAACATTCAAAGATGCACTCAAGTCAGTTATGCAAGATTTTATGTCCCTGCAAATTAAGGACAAATCATAACAAATATATGTAGTAAACAATGCTGTATAGATAGCTTACTGAGCCTGGACGGAGCTTCCAGCAGACAGCATGTAATACTTCATACTTCATTTTAAAATGTATGACATTTTCTACATGTTTGGCAGACCCTCCCTCCCCCAGTCTTACTTTGGGTTATACCTGTTTTATAAAACTGTTGAAGTAATTTTGTATTCAAAATAGTTAGAATTTCTGTAGTCTGCCTCCTTCTGAGTTATGATCACTTATCATGACCAGAGATAATTTTTGGCTGAAAAAGCACTGTGATGTGCCTAGGGAAGGAAGATTGTTCTTTACAATGGCAGCTCTGGAAGGAGTCTGGAAAATGCACTTTTAGTTAGCAATTACTTACAAAATATCTCAAATACTGTTGTTTTAAGAAAGCGCTACTGATTAGCCCTTGGATTTGGAGCAGATTTTCCATAAACCTGACTGGAGTGTCTTGATTTGGTCTCTTGGTTCTCATGATGTTGATGAGAGACCAGATGCAAAGTCTGGCTCACCATTCAGATTTGGGGGATTTAAGATCAGAGACTTTTTGTTGCAATCTTGTCTTACATGTGCTTAAAAATATTTTTGTCTACTGTAACTTCTAAACTTGCTGCTAATCTTAATTCAGTCAAATTTACAGAAAGTGGCACAGAGGCCAAGCCCTGGGTCTTGCCTAGGGCCTAGTTTGATTAGCTGCCACGCACCAAGTGGATCGTATATGATGTTTGAGTGTTTCTGGCCTGCCATTGCTAGTTTCCCTGGAACCCTCAGCTGTGCACAAAGAACTTTACGAAGGGAAAGATGGAAAATATGGACTATGTTCCCACCTCCAACTATGTGTTTGTGAGGCAAAAGAGCAAAAGATATTTTGCACATAGTTTCACTTTTTTTCTCTTTATGAATTTGATTTCTAACTTGTCAGTTACTGAGGCAGCAAATGATTTTTCAAGACCTTGAAAACAAACCACTCCCCAGGAGTTTCTGTTTGGACTGTTTCTCTTTTCATAGGGCAAGAGGTTATAGTGCAAGACCAGCTTCTTTCAGCTACTCTGAACAGTAACTTTCTGCTGCCCTAGCAAGTTAAAAATTGGTATTTTAGTCTGAACATTTGCCCTTGCCAGGCAGTTATTTTTCAGTGAACTAACACTTCTATGAAAGCAAAGTGGGGCTGTTTAGAAGGAGTATGATATGAGACTGCTGAAATAAATGACACTGCTCAATTTAGGGACATGTGCAAATAGCTTCTCAACTGCCCTAAAGCCTTAGCAACCCCTCTACCCCAAATATCAGCAATAAGGTCAGGACAGTACTGCACTTCTCTACAGCTGGCAGACACTTAAAAAGAGGCCAGCTTTCTGAATTTGTAGTTGGGGCTCCTGTTACTTCTAAAGGCTCTTCTTCTATGTTCACTGCTTTCTTGCCTGGGGTGCTTCAGCCGTGACTGGTAGACAAGAAATTTCAGAGGGACTGGGTAACCATCCTCACCTGTTTACCTTGGTCACCACTGGCAAGCAAACAGCAACCTGATTTCCCACTGACAACCAGTGTTTCCTCTGAGAGCAGTTGCTTGAAAAACTGTTCTTCAAACATAAGGCTGCAGTTGACATGATCGGTAAAATCCCTCTTTTCCCTTCTTTCCTAAACAAAGCCACAAGGAATCTACACACCTTGCTATGTCCCTCCAACAGAAATGCTGTGGCTCATCTGCATATATGATGAGCAATATTTCATTATTGAAAATAATCCCTAACAAAAAATTGCACCTGGCCAGCAACATAAGACCAACTTACTTCCTGATGTGATTTTAAATGGCTGAGATCTTAAACACTGAAAAACGGGGTTTATAATGGAAATACTGACAGACTATTAACTATAGCAGTGCTGCTCTAATAAATGAAATTGCCTGTCGTAATCTCTAATTCATAAATATGCAAATACAAGGCAGAGGATTTGCTCCAAAGGATGTCTCTATAATTTTAACTGACCTTTACTGATACTAAATGAGCCTGTTGCTTCTGGTTTTGTGCATTAAATAGAAATTACAGGGAGTCCTGTCTCTCTACATCCAAGGCCCACTTCGGCTCCCATAAGTGCCAAAGGCAAAATCCTTGCTACCTTCAACAGGAAAAATCTGGCCCCAGAACATCTAGAATGTGAGACACCTGGCATTAAACTGAACTCCTGACTGTACTTGATTTTAATTCGGTTCTCATCTGTGTTAATTATTATTATATTAATTCTTCTGTTTGGGAGAAATTAAGCACACATTTGCCCCATGTGTCAAAGAGCTTGACCTGCCAAAAGGCACTTACTTGCTCACTGATAAACAGACTATCAACACAATGATATAAATGTTGAATTTTGGCCAGTTTCCTGTTCTGCACCAAATGGAAGTAAATCCACTGACTTAATATTTAATAACCTAAATGTAATTTCTTTTTTCTGCCTCGCATTGCACAGTAAAGAATTGGATGGCTAGCAGTTTTGCAAATTCCCAACCCCTAATTATTTTAAGCTATTCATCCTGGTATCTGTCCATTGATGCTCAGCCAAATTGCCAGCAGGGGAGAGATCTGTCCAATCCAGGAGCTAAATGAGTCACTGAGAGTCAATCTGTTTTTTTCCCTTGCTGCTGGGATTTCCTTGGGTCCTGGCCTCTCTCTGCTCCAATCACACAGACACAGCTCCAGGCGTGGGTCCTCTTTGGCTTCAGCTGCCTCCTGTCTCCCATGTCTGCTCTGCTCATCACAGCTGTTGATGGGTTCTCGCCGGCTGGCCACAGAAGACCAATGCTTCCACCGCACTGCTCTTACAGCTCTTGCTCTGAAGGAAAATGAAGACATCTTGGCCTTGTTGAATTTGCTGATGAAGTAATACATCAGGTATCTAGATGGAAAGCAAACCACATGAATAAAATGTGTCATCTGGCTTAGATATTAATTTATTTGCCTTAAGTTCTGGGAACAATATCTGCAGTTTTTCCAGAGAATTCGGTTTAAGTTCCATAGAAACTGAATACTAATATGATTTCTGTAGCATGGAAGACAAATATGAAACAGAAAAAATAGACGAATCAGAAATATTAGCTGCTCACTATTAAAATATCTGACAATGCCACAAATACAATTTATAAACAGGAACATTTAGAGCCTAACTTTTCACTAAAAAGCAAATTCCCTGCTTCGTCCCTTTTAGGGACAGGATTCAATTACACAGAAATATGCAGCAGACTTAAGGACTGCATGCAAGATTAAGATAACTGGTATTTCATGGTAAATGATTAAATTAGCTGACACAGTTTTATCCTGAACTTTGCCATTAAAACTGACATTTTTGTGCCATGCACATTGTAGGCTGCTGGTAATCTAAACTGCCTTTCTTCTTTCAAAGACTTTAAATAGCTGAAGAGCTCTTGTTCTTTACTCTATTTGCAAATGTCTGGAAAATATATCTACAACATAACAAGATGAACTAAGCACAGGACTTTTTTTTTTCCTCATCTATCATACAAATACCTTGAGAAAACAGCAAGGAGGTTCCAAATGCCCAGATTCAGCTCTGCAACATGTACTTTAATCAAGTAATTTATGTGACTCTACAGAGATGAGAACATGCTGTCCTCCTCATGGTGAGTGAAAATAGAGAAATGACAGAAGTCTCTTACTAAGAATTTAATTATTCCTAGTATACAATTTTAAACCACTCTATGTTTATTCCTCTTCTTTTCAGGCTTGCTTTTTTATGATGGCAGGAATTATGGGAATAATTTTGATGTAAACCAGACATAAAGTGTATGGATAAAATGTTGTCAGAGCTAGTTGTAGTCATTGCCCTTCAGTTGAGTTAGCTGGGAAGGAGCAACTCAACTCCTCGGTGAAGATACTCAGTCTTCAAGCAAAGTGCAGGCACATGTCACTGCACACTGCAAAGACAAGGCCAGTCTGATCAGAGACATGAACTGTGAGAGAAGCACAGCTCCTGAATATTGCACTGAGAGACCACCAGACGGGGTGGGAAGAAAAGCCACAGAGGCACTGCAGAAATGAAGAGAGGTGGCAGGACACGCAGACAGTGCATCCCTGAGAGGCCAAGGGTGAGCATAAGGAGTGGGCTCTGGTTGAAAGAGGTCCCATGGCCAATCGGATGAACTTATTTTATTTTTATAGCTGTTTGACTTGTCCTGTGGTCAGAAAAACAGATCTTTGTCCTTTTTTTGTAGATACATAGAGTTACATAAAAGCAGTTTGTGACTCTCACACTTTCTCCCCATAATTAGTACAACCTAGAATACCTCAACTTTTTAGCCATCCATAAAGTTCAGAAGAAGTAGCTCTAACAATACAAGAGCACAGGCACTAAAATAGTCCAGAACAGCGTCCAGCACGTCCAGTCTTTCAGAAACAGGATCCTTACACACTTGTGAATATGATGCAAGAGGAATGACAATTATTATTACAGACCACTTAAATGGGATGCTTAATTCCCCACCCGCAGGCTCCAAAAGTTAAAGTTTTGTGGTGAAGTCATATTATATTTATTTCTGTGCACTGGCACAAAGATAAAAGAAGTCTCCAAACATTGACGATAGAATTTGGAGGGGTAAAGACCTGTCTCTTTACATGAACTCTGCATGAGTAACCAAGGTCTCTGCCGCAAAAGGTAGCAGAAGCTCAACAGACACCAAAAAATTATGATTTTTATTCCAGAATAGAATTTGGCCCTTTATTCTTAGTGCAGACTTATCAGCAGTGTGTGCATAACAGGAATGCTATGGCAAAATTTTTGGATACCTTGTTATCCATAAACAGTTGAGCAAGACTTTGGACTCTTTATATCTTGGATCAGTTCTAAAAAAGAAGAAGAAACACAGCTTTTTACACAGCACCTTCCCCAGCAGTTAAAAACTGCAGTTTATACAGCACTTGCAGAATCATGCCATTATCATCAAAGCATGACTTTCATCACTGAAAGTCATAATGGTCATGAAGTCAAAGAAAGGTCTACAAAGACAGTTTCATTGTTTGAGAACTCATGCAAATGTTGAACATGAATGAAACTCAATTTGATTATCAAAAAATCAAACCTGTATGATGATCTCACAAACTGTGTTATTCAATCAAAACTTCTCATCTCTCCTACATATTATTTTGCTGTTAAAAGATACAGCTACCTTAACTTTCTCTTTGTATGTTTCAAACTTTGAAAACCTTTCACAGCAGAGGTTACATGAATCATCTAGCTTTCTTATTCCAAAATGTTTCACTGATCATTCATTATTAACTGAGTAAAATGAAGGTAGCTATGATAAATTTTGGTCTATCTCAAAGTATTAGAAAGGATATGAAAACATCTTGTTCATAGTGCTAACTTTTAGATGACATATGACAGTACAGGCCCAGTTTTTTCACTGTCACATACAATGAGGCTCTTAACAACCCGATCACTTGTTATTACTTTTTTCCCCAATTCCTAGGCACTAATAGTTTCAGCCTGCTCTGCCACTTAGCAGAAACATATTCAAACAATATAACCATGAAAGGACTGCATGTGGGTAACAGGAAGCCTATCAATATCAGAGATTAGGATCCTAAGAAACGTCTAGTTGTTTTTGTAATTAATGTATGTTCTCTAAACATACATACATCCATGCCTTGATGTGAATGCTCTGGAGAGGAAATAAGAAGTCTGTGGCTGCTCTTAGATCTTGGAGTGATGTCTTTCAACACATTTCAGTAACTGGTGCTCTTTTATTAAATATACTGCAATATAACTGTACACAAAACTTGAAATGCTCCTTTTTAAGTGGCTGAACACAGGAATGAAACACAACCTAGAGATGAGCCATGTTAACCCAGAAAAAAAAAGGAACTGGCTCATTTTAGTGAGTCAAGATACTGGATACAACTTGCTGCTTGTCATTTGGCTATCTAGACAGATGGGCTAGACTGAAGTCAGTGGGGCTACTTGTGATGTACTCCACAACTGAACATATTTGGAAAAAGCTGTTATACTAATTTAACTCATTTACATCTTGAAGCACTTTCAGTTTCTCTACAGCCACAACTCAGCTTGGGTTCTCCACGGCCAGAGAGGGTCAGGCCTAGATGCAAGAGAAGCAGACAGGGACAGAAGTTGTGCAAAGCTGGCCATGGACTTAATAAGAGCTTGATTCTGTACCAATGAAATCAACGGGAGTTTGGCTCATGTTTGCAATGGGAGGTGGATCAGCGTTTTATGCCAGCTGTTCCCTGCTGGGTAGGGATAATCCCTTTGAAACAAAATATTTAACTTGTTCTCACTCTGTTGTTTTAAGAAGGCTTCCCATGAAAATGCTTTCATGAGAATTAAAAGGTGTGTCCCATTTTTATTTCCAAATACCCCCCTCCCTGTAATATATAGTTGCTGATCCAAAAAAACATCCCCCCCCGCCCTGCTATTAAACCTCATGAGTTTACAAAAAATGCCACAGAAGGGGGTTACAGGATGGATCACCTGTTTGTTCTGCTGGCCATGACAGCACTTCTTGCACTTTCCTCAGCTAGGAGATGCAGCAAGGAAACATATTAATTCAAACAGCTGCAATTGAAGTGGGATCCCATGGGCAGAAGTAAAATAACTGAGGTCCCTGCAGGCAAATAGAAGATGATAAAAAATGCAAACTTCCAACAGTCATGAAGGGAGTAATGAATAACAGAGTGTGGGAAAAGAGACAGGAGCTAAGGAAGGACAGTATTAACAATAAAATCTTGTATGTGTGTCCTTCAGCCTGGACCTGAGTACAACATTTAGTCCCAGTTGCTGTTTCTGTGTTTTGTTTTCATGTTTTACAGTGAAAATGAGGTTCTAAAACATGGCTGATGCCCAGGTTGCTCTACAGATCAGTAGCAACAGTGGCTCCTTCTAGTCCCTACATGTGTTCAAGTTCAAAAAGAATGTGAAAATTGGGCGCATTTACACCAGTTCTAAGTTTGGTTCAGTCCCTCTCACTCCTCTGGCTAAGGTCCATTTGGCCGACAAACCTGGAACGTAAAGACTGCTAGGTTTTATAAAGCAATTATTTAATTTAAAAAGTCTCTTTCATTGCATTCTGATGGGATTTCCATAAAATACAGAGTCCTCCACAATATCCAGGGAACAGTTGTTTACACCATAAACTATGAGACTTTTTGAAGACCTCTAGAAGACTTAAAGAGAGGAAACTTCCAGAGACAGACTTGTTTGGCCTGGCAACCAGGAACTGAGCCTACTGTAGAGTTACATCCTCCAGAAGCAGGAAACGTATGGAATCATTTGAGCTTAAGAGACTGTGACATTTTTATAGAATGAAAGGAGGAACTGAGAGATACAGTGACAGAGCCGGGAGCTGCAGCTGGCTGGCTGTTCCATGGAGCATTCCCCTCATAGATTTTTATGACTCTCCTAGCCCTAATATTAAACACTTGACCTTTTTGTCAAATACTATTTTATATTATTAGGTTGGATGATTAGTTACTAAATATACCATCTATAGTAAATAGGAAATTGTGTAGTCTGATGCTTTCAGTCTTAGACCTTTCAGGTATTGGTCCTTTGGCATTTAACATTAGAACATTGAGTGCTCTTATATTAACTTAAGTCCCTTGGTAAGCAAGAAGTGCACAGCATTTTCACATAGGGCAGAGGGGTTTCTGAGGCAGCATTACCAGAGCAGAGAATGCTGTAAACATCGTGAAGTCAGGGATAACTAGGAGCCATCTGCTGCTGAACAATACACCTTAATCTACAGCCTAGGAATAAGTGCATTTACTTTTTAAAGCTCACTAAACCAGAACTTTGCAAATGACTCTGCCCTGTGCCTCTCCCTGGTGAACTCTTCTATTCATCCACTCCCCTCCCACATACAAAATTGTACCAATGTTGGAAGCAGAATTAATCATCTGCTTTTTCACTTCTCCCTCCCAGCACTTCATACCGTGTTTTGGGAAACCCTGCTGTAAACCACTCCCTCCCATAAATCCCACCTCAAATATTTGGATTTAAAGGTATGTGGTTACAGACAGCATGACTCTGGATTTGTGAATATTTATAACAGTTTTGGAAGACAAAAAAAGATCAAAAGTCTTCCTGGAACCTAAAACGGTTTTAATAGGATTGGATCAAAATGCTAGTGCAGAAACATCTATCACCCTTAGAGGACAAGCTGCATGAAGAAGAAAAAATAGACTTATTAGTAAACACTGTGGAGCTTATTTAGATGGGTGCCCCATGGAGTCCATGTAACATATTTATAGTGTTCAACTTCAGCCTGGACATAGATTTATGATTTGGGAAAGTGATTCCTCATTACCAGCAAATGACAGAACTGCTTTATTTTTCAGCAGACTGGGTCTGGTTCTGATCTCAGTCCTGAAATGTAAGACTGGTACAGCTCCAGTCATTTCTGAAGAATCACTGCTGCCTGATACCAAGGTTTCAGTTGGTCTACTAGATTTAATAAGCCAGCTGCTCCACTAAATCCTAGAATAGATTTCCTCTCTGTTAATACGGGATGGTACTTGTTAGCCAAGCAAAACGCAAGGACTCACCCATTTATGTGAGCAGAAGACGAGCAGACTAAACTGCAAGACTTGGCCTCAAATTTGCAGAGCTGTAATTATATTTTCTTTGATTACACACAAGTGTGATGGAGGCAGCCTATGCGCAAACCAGATAACATGACCTTTCTGCAGTCTAACTTCTTGCTATTAAAACAGGCATGTTTGAGAACTAGAAGAATTAGGAATGATTAGGAAAAACCAGCCCTTCTAAAATCACACAGTGTCTGAAAGGTTAATGAACAGTGAATCTTAGTCAGGTGCACCACCATGCTCCTCTAACTGCTGTCCACTTTGGTCTTTAATAATAATAGCAAAATATTACTGAAACTGAAGATACTCCACTGCAGTAAAGCATGATTATTTAGCAAACAAATACATTCAAAATAAACTGCTGGAAGCCTGATGTGCTCCAGCATCTGCCAAATTGAGTTTCTCCTGTCTTCCCTCTTTCCAGATGCCCTCTGTGTTGCTTACTTCACCTTTTGGCACATACCAGTGCAGTGACACGTGACAACGTGAGGCTTAGGTCAGTTCCTAGTCATTGCTTCCAGAATGGGAATGAGCCAGGACTCCTCCACAGTCCTGAACAACACCAACCTGCAATTGTGGAGCTTCAGCAGCTGAGAATTTGCTCGCCAGGCATCATACAGATATTGGTGAACCCAGAAAGTCACAGAACAAGAGAGCCTGGTTGCAGGCCCAGCAATCTCACCTGTTAGATGTTTCATTAGAGAAGTGTGTGTCCAAAGCCTTAAATATTCAGTCCTTGATTACAAGATATATCTCTACAGGACAGAGAGCAACACTGAGAGAACTTTTCTGACCTAATCACAAGAATCAGCACATGCCTGTTTATCTCAGTGCATTGCTCCCAGCTGCTACATGCAACTCATTGATCCTACCTGCCTGAGCTACCTTTATACTTCAAAGAAGTTTACATCTGCCCTAGCTGGAGATCTAAACTTCTGAAATCTACAGGCAAAGCGATGAGTAATACAAGTGTCCTTTTATATATGGATCTTGATGTATGTATAGTCAGTCTTTGGCCATGTTCAGCTCCCACATCAGTAGGTGCAGAAATGGGCATGAAGCAGGAACAGCAGTAACAAAGAAAAGATGAAGTAGAAGAGTTGTGCCACATAGAAGATATTTAATAGGCAGGTTTTTTTGCTGCCACTCCAACCCTTTTGTCTGTGCTACTGACACAGAGGAGATAAAAGAAAGGGTTCGTTGGAACACAGCAGGTTCACTGGCACCATTTAAGAATTTGGCTTGAGAAGTAAAATCACCATTTATGCCACAGCTGGCCTTGGTTCATTGGTTTTGTTACATTACCTAATCTCTTAGCTAAAGAAAAGGCATTCTAATTCTATGTAATTGCAGTATTGCCTTGACTCTTGAAGTCCATGGAGCTCTTCCAGGACTACATGAGTGCAGAGCAGAGCAAGAATATAAAAATCCGTTATGATGTTGGTGCTTAAAACAGAGAGCTATATTTGCTGAAGGCTTCTGTAATTCTCCGGACTGCTAAAAAAAATAGAGTGGTATATGCATAAACCAGTTTCAAACACATGATAACATTTGCCATCCTATCCACTTATACCCTAAATCAGCAATTTTCGAGTCTGTGTGGCTTATCAGAGGACTTCTGTAGTAGCATTTTACTGCATAAATTCCATTAGCTGTATCCATGAAAAGCCACTTCTAAAATGGTGTTACAATGATGAGTTTTTCCCAAATAGGTTCAAGTGAAATAATGGAAGTTAAACACAAAAGTCCATAGCAGGAAGTTAGTAGCAAAGCTGCAAAGAGTATGGCAAGAGACCCGGCACCACGATGCAGCAGGCCAGAGCACAACTCCCTCAGCTTAAACTCATACAAATTACTTAGCTGTCAACCATAAAGTAGGACAGAAAATTCTTCTCAGCAGCTAGTGGACATTAGCCAGTTATCTGTAACAAATTATGTGATTCATTCTCAGAACTGGAATTAGGAAACAATTAAATTTCACTGAATCAATTTGTCGTCGCCAGTACGCCAAAGCATGCCATGCCTACTCTCCCTCTCCTTCTATCTGAAGGATTGTGTTTCTCAGTGAACCCAACAACATCTGCTGGCTTCCTTGATGCAAAATCTCTCTCTTGAGAGTGAGGAAACTATTCCACATAATGAGAAATCAAAATTCTGATTCCATTTCTAGAAGACCATTTCCCAGTTACACCATTTTGTTCTCATCCTGTGTGGTTTTCAAGCACAATTTACCAATTGTGATATATCTTATAACCTCCTACAGTCAATCAGACTTGTGGATATTTGCCCTCTTCTGTATTACCCAAGGACATTAATTGTTTTTAGTTGGTATGGAACAAACACGCACAGATATCTGATATAAATCATTATGACCTTTGGCCAAAACATATGCTTTAGCTGTGGGCTTGTTTTGCTGTGGCTCACCATTTTTTCCATTAGCAGAATGGATAACACAGGCTACATTTGCTGAGAAGCAGTTTTCTTATAAATCAGGCCAAAACACAGTGGCTCGGCTTCTTCATCTAGGATCTTCAGGTCTGCACTGCAACCAGACATGTCCCAGGCACCATCTGCCCGTCTGTGCAAATGTCAGCACAGTTACACCACTGCAGCCAGGAACGTCTTGAGAAAACAGTTAGTCATGCTGAGAAAGTCTAATATCCTCCATCACAAAGTTCTAACGATAATTATAATGGTTCCATAGCTAAAAAAATGAAAACATTCATACATAAGGACAAAAATTTGACACATGCGAAGTGTAAGGTGTTATAAATACAGTTGCTGGCATTAACACAATGTGTTATATTCTAAAAAGCAAAGCATAGCAAATATGTCCTTTTGAAACACAAAAGCAAAAGCTTTGCCTTTACCCACTGATGTTTCTAAGCTATTTATGCTCAGTCCAGCTCCTGTCAGCTTATCACAAGCTGCATGTTTTCATTGCAATCTACTGCACAGCATCACTCCAGCTCAGCTGGCATCTCTTAGGAGAAAACAAGATGGATTTCACTCCTCTGCTTCACATCTACCCTACATCAATTCCTGTACGCAGAACTCCCTTTCTCTCTGTAACAGTGGGATGGTGGTGGGCCAGCTTCAACACCTGACTCATCCATCTCCTTCTCTGCTCAGGCACCTGTCAGCCTGCATGTTTTTGGTGCAAAACACACCATTTTGCAGGCCTGAACATTTCACTGTAATGGTTTATGTCTTGTTCACCAAAGATCACAGCAGGAAGGGAGAAAGGTCAGATGGCCTTACTAATAGGACTTTATTTTGAAAAGTCTTCCAGTGGAGCATCTGGGGCCTCCAGGACACCCTCCTTGTGGTTATGCTGAAATGGTTGAGGAAGGTGAGCTAAACAGATTCTAGAGTATTTATTTTATTTCTATTATTATAGCCGAGGCATGTGGCAGGCATATATAGTAATTTCTGTGCAGTTTCGTCATCACTGATGACAGAGAATGTGATACATGAATAATACACTGATATGTTTTTTAAATAAGAAGCAAAGACCTTTCAAGACTGGATACCATGTAAATTACTATTAGCAAACCTGTATACCAACCAAAGATGGATACCAATGATACACTCCAAACAAAATGGCTGGGCATTTAAGTTAATCTTGTTTGGCACAGTGCAGGTTGGAACTCCAGATGGATGTAAGCCTGGGGGAAAGACACATCTGCCTACAGAATAACTGCTAATACTGACGTGAGATTTCATATCTTCTTCTCCCATTTTATCAGTGGGATCTAACTTCCCTTGTTCACACATGGGTCACATCACTTCACCTGCTACTTTTATTGGCTGATTAAACCAACTAAGCAATTACCTGTTTGTCCTGTGATGTATTAAGGCAGTCTCATTGAGAGACCTCCGCAGACAATCAGCTGCGCTGAATGTTCTAATTTTATAGCTCTTGGGACTCAAATTCCTAAACTACATATAAATTTATTCTTCCACTTAATAGATTATAGGTTTGGATTGGTGACATTAGCAATTTTACAGCAAAGGTGGGAAATTTCTGTCATGGTGTGGTTACATGACTTCATCAGACCCACATACATATGCATACATACTGTAATACATTATTTTAACTTAATATTGCTAATTCTTCCTGTGCTTTGCTGCTGCCTCTGAGTCAGACCAAAGTCCAGACATGATGTCTGCTTCCTGTTGCTGTTTCACATTGCTTTTGTGGCAAAATGGCTGATAGGAGAGAAGAAAGTCTTTGAAGTGTTCTGACAATTTCTGTCAAGAAGATCCCAAAAGCATGGATAAATGTATTTTTCTCAACCAGAACTCGCAGCTTAAAGTACCAAAGGGTTCACTGCTGTTACTTTTCTTATTCAAAACCCATATGAAACCACTTGAGGATATTGTGAAATGGCATAGGCTACAATGTCATCAATATCCTGATGACACCAAGCTCTACGTCTCCTTTTCATTGAAGCCATATGTTACAGCTTCCTTGTGTCTGGCAGAGATAAGACATGGATGAAAGCCAGTTGGCTGAAGCTTTCTCTAGATAAGATGAAGGTAGTATATGGGTTTGGCAAGGGAGAAGTGTTTTGAGTTGACAAAAATCTGCTTCCAAAGTTGAGGGAGATTCCCACTGTCAAAATGCACAAGGGATTTACTGCCTCCTATCTCATTCTGAAGTCCCAGCGGCAAAAGTGACCCGAATCTATGTGTTTCTTGCTAGACTTTACTCACGAGGTGCTCAATGGGTTTCAGTTGACCACTCTGTGTTGGCCAGGCACACAAGGCCAATAAAGGCTCTGTTACACCTTTGTCATTACTTTCAGATATATCTAGCCTATTCATAAAGATGTCCAGTGACAAAGACCCCGTGCCTTCCTGATCTACTGCTGTATGCCACCAGATTCCTAGGGGAGTACCAAGTGTTTAGGAATGATTAACTGACATCTTTCTTGCCATAATTGAAGCCTGTTGGTACTTACTTTCCTCAGGAACACATGAAAGGATTTCCTTGATATCCTTTTCTTTGGAGCAGTGTTTCTCGTGTAGTTGAAAAGCCACATTACCTTCTTTAAGACCCTCACTTAGGTTAGACAATCCCAGATCACTCAATCTTTCCTCACAGAGCAACTATTTTTTTAGACTTCTGAATATTCTTTTTGCTCTTTTCTCCAGCTGGACTGTATTTCTTGAAATGCAAGCCCCAAACAGAGGTCACAGTAAATCAAGTGTCATTTTAAGCTTCTATTAAATATAGGCAGGCAGTAGCACCATTTCTGCTCCAGGCCTTTCTGACATATTTACTGGGTGGAGGATCTTTGCTTGTTATCTCTTCTGCAATATGATAATGTGCACTCAGCCCCCCAAACAAAACTATGCTTTGATAACACAGAGACACACAGGGCAATGCAACACAATAAATTCTACTCTCGTATTCCAAATTCACAGCAACATTTGATGTTTTGGGTAACATTAGGTTCCTCTAAGTTGTCCATCTTTTTTCCCCGCAGTTCAGAGCTCTCCTCTTAACACAAGATTTTTTTAGTCCCACCATTAAGTGGAACATTTCTGCCATAAAGCATTCTGTCCTGATCCACTGTCATGTCCAAAGCTGCTGATTCTTCCAAAAGCTTGAGTCTTTATTGCTCCTTTTAGTCTTTCCTCAGTCCTCGCAGAAATGTCCACTGTCCACTTTCTCCCTGCTTCCCCCAAATGAAGAAGCAGGAAGAATTAATTTTCTCAGCCCATTGGACTAGATGACCATCAAGGTTAATACTCTGGCACTGTCACTCATCTGGCTGGCATGGGACATTTCCCTGTCAGTTCTGCAATGCAGCCTTTCCATGAGCCCAGCTAGAATCACAAACTGGATAGATAAGCACATGTATCTGCTAGCCACCACAGGATCACTCTTGGTCATATCTGGGGGTGAGGGACATGGGTTCATCCCTTCCAGAACACACTTCATCCTTGGCATATGTCTCTTGTCTTTTATTTCCACAGTGCTACACTGCCACTATGGGACTACTCTGGAAGCACAGAAGGAGCCTTGTCAGAAGCTTTGACTAATACAGGGTGAGGCTACTTACTCTATTGCAGGGCAGAGAAAAATGAATTAAAAAGGACAAATAACATGTGTTCTCCGTACTGTGCATGAGCTGCCAAATGCATGCTGGCCTGATTACCTTAATGCCTGGCTTTCTTCAAGACAAGTGGATCAGGGACAAATTCTCTGATTTGGGCAAAGTAGCTTTGTAGGCACAGCACCGCACATCTCGGTAAGGCTCACCACTGTGTCCAATAAAAACAGGCAACTGGGAGAGTCAGAAACTTTTTAGCAAGTAAATAAAAGGAAGAATGTATTAAATTAAGTTTATAGAAGAACAAGGAGGATGACCAAACAAGAGCCATGCTGGTCATTTCTTAATTACTCTATCTGCTAAAGAGATAGGCAATATTTATGTAAATTACACAGACTCCATGTAGCACAAAGAAGTTACTGTTCTTCCTCCCACTCCCTTAATGAAATTTATGATTCTGCAATTTATTAAATCCTTCTCTCACATGTGGAAATAAAAAAAAATAATAATCTTCAAGACACCCCCAGAGGAGCACAAGAGGCAGCCAGCTGATGCAAACAGCATGTTGGGGTTTTATGCAGGAACTAGGAGTATTAAAAAGGGGAAGCAGATACTTTAGAAAAATTCCTGATAGTGTTGGTGTTCAGGTTAGGCTGTCCAGCGAGAGAACTAATGTGTTCTCAAATCATTACTGTGGATTTTTGGTGATGTAGTGCCATCCATGAAGCAGTTACCCGGATCTGTCGTGTGAACAGCCAAGATTTCATGGCTTTCTGACTAGATTTTAAGGGGAATGCTGTGGGACCCTCATGTTTCATGACCTGAAATTACAAACTGTCCAGTGACCATCTTAGTACTTAACATATAAACTCATTTAGTATAAATGACAGCCCTGAAGAACAGCAAGCTTTGTTATCTGCTCATCAGAGTATTTTTCAGTGTTTTATGAAAAAAGCATGTAAATATGAAGACCCTGAGATTTGCACAGAAACCTCTGGTCAAAAAGAAATGCCAACAGACTCATACTCAAGGGGAAAGGACAGTATGGTTAAGTGCAAAGAACAGCTGGGGTATATGTAATGTTACAGTTATTTTTCTGTGCTTCCTCTAGGATGAACCAAAGACCTTGTTTTGCTGGATGCTGAGTTCCCTAAAGCCCCATTACACATCTCAGGAAAGAACCTTAATAGTTTTATTGGGACCCATATCTGCACATATAACATGGCCTTTGAAGATGAAAGGATTTTTTTTTCTCTGCTTCCATTTATTGCCTCTTGGTTGACATGTTCCTATATGGACACTCAATCCCCAGATATCTGTTCCCTAATCAGGGACATCAATAACATCCTCAGTGGGGAAACTCTGGAACACCTATGAAAGTCAGAAGTGTGAGGAATACATCTCAGATGATGCAGATGCAGTCACTGCTGTATGATCAGATAAGCAACATTGCAAGTTCATTTTTGTATGCTAAATAAAATAAAAATGTCAATATTTACACATAACCTTCAAGGCTCTTACATTTGCAGCTCTTTAGTATTCAGTGCAGACCACATTTTCTTTAGTCCGTTACCAACAGCTTGGAAATTTAGTTAGAGGATGCAACCCAAATGTTCCTCCAAATGTTGTTTCCAAATGGTCATCTTGAAAAATGCTGTTTAAAAGGATGAAACTTTTATGTGAAGATATAAGAGCCCATGCACAGAGCAATATAAACAGCAAGGAAATCATCTGAAGATTAAAACCACTAATGATAAAGATATTACTGTTAGGCATAGTTTAATTTGTTGGTAAGTAAATCACCAGAGGCTTTTTACAGCCTTCTTGGAACGTGACTATTGTGTAGTGCACATTCAACCTCTAAGTGTACAGTGACACAAACAAATAAAAGCGATCATAACAGTCGAAATGTAGTTAGAGACACAATTGAGAACATCTGTATTGTAAGCAGAAATAAATTAGAAATACTGAAGTGTTTTGTAGCTGTGAAACTGAGGGATAAAAAAATAACCTACAGCACCTGGATTAAGCAGTTGTAAATAATGTATAAAGGAAAAATCTCATTACCCCCTGTGTAAACTCCCCCCCAATGAAATATATTTTATGAATGTTGCATCACAGTAATAAATGCAGCATTTGTTTTCCCCATAAACTTTCCATTTCATGACTATAAGATAGTTTGGATTTGGAAATAATGGCCAGTGAATGTACTGTTTGCAGGATTAGTTTCCCTCAACAAGCAGCTTTGAACTGACCTTCAGATTTTTTGGGCTAAAGAGCAGGGACTTACACAGGCTTAGCAGAACTCATCTTTGTGCCTACAAAGCTGTGTCAGTGTTCTCCAGCTGCAACAGAACCATACCATATAAACAAATCCAAAAGGACCACTAGAGAGTATTTAGACTCTGAGCCTTGTTGTAATTGCCTGATATCATGAAAGATTTGATGAGATTGTATTAGGTAATGACTAGATACAAATGTGGAAGGTTTTCTCTTTGTAAAAAAGAGGTCTTATAGCAGAGTGCTGCATGCTGCAGGATACAGAGCAAATGACTTACAGTAGAAAGAGCAAATGCCATAGAAAAAAACTGTAATGCTTTTGAGTTTCCAGTTTTCCTTTGCAAATATTTGCAGTTTTGTGTAAAAATGCCAGGACTGATTCCTCCCTTGTGTCAGCTTTGCACTATCAGCTTTGCTGAAGTACTCCATAGATTTATTCTAGATTTAGGCAGTGTATTACTGTCAAATTGAGCCATTAGCTTTCTCTTGAAGATGTCTTGATTCCCCACATATGAAAAGTGGTCAGCTTCCTGATGATCCCGGGCACCAATCACTGATCCCCTTGGGCAAGTTCCCGAAACATCTGTACACCTGATACACAATCACCAAGCCACAGCCTGGTGAAACAGGTGAGAATGAGGATGAGACGCTACAAAGGAAGTCGGCATCTACAGTCAAATTGAAACCTAACAGATTACAAATTAAAAGGATAAGAACTTCCCACTGGCTGAGAGAGATAAAATGTCACAAACATAAAAACATTATAAAGTTAGGCTTGAGTCTGGAGTGCTTTCCCTTTATGATTAATTATTGGGCTCAACAAGGATGGGAAGGGCAAAGCAAAGTTCCTCTTGAACCAGCTTAAAAATGCCACAGCTGAAGAAAAAAATACAGGAACATCAATTTAAAAAAATAACAAAACAAACCCCCTCTACTAAAATGTAAAGGTCAGGAAAGATTTGGGTGTTTTAAAATGCTGTCTTGAAGAAATTTCATAAAGGTTAAGATGTCATGTATTTTCAGAGTTATGGGCACTGGAGGGGGGTCCTTGAGTGCCAGCTATTCCTCGGGCCACTCACTGACTGTGAGCTGCAACGACAGTGGACAGCGGGGGGCTGGTGGATCAGGAGCTATCACTGTGCCACTGGGGAAAACCCATGTCTTGCTCCCCAAAGAATGAAGAGCGGTGTGAATATTTCAGCATCTTAGATTCAGGCAGTAGATGAAATAGAAAAACATGCCTTAAATATAAGGGTCTAATTTAAATTGTCAAGAACAAACATATTCAGCATTCAGACTCTTCAGCTCAGTTCACTGTGCCTGGGAGGAGCAGGAGGCACAGTAGGCACGTTACGCAGAGCTCGAGGAGCTCCCGGTGGCGGCCTACCGTGCACAGTTCAATGGCTCCAAACAACATGTGGATTCCTTGTGGTTCGAAATCCCTGAGGGCACACAGGCAGGCAGGACAGAACAGGAGCTGTAATGCTTCTTTTTCCAGGTGTTACAGATGAGAGCAGGAAAACCAATATGACTGGGGAAGAGTTTGGAGGGCAAGTTTTCCTTCACCTGCACTCTGCCATGCCCACTTGGGAGTTGTTAGGCCAGCTCCCTCCTCCTGCAGGCTCCTGTGCCCTGATCCCATTTAGCACTGACCTGGCCCTCCTACCTCACCCATCTCGTTCTCCAGGTCCCGCTCTCTTCTCTGGTCTTTAGTTCCCTCATACAGCATTGCTGTTTTGTATGGACTACAACTACTGAAAGAAACCCAGACTTCGTGGCTTGAATTTTTTCCTCCTCATTCTCATCTTCAAGATTTTCAGACTTGAGTCTGCATCAATGGAGTGAGAGCTACCTTTCTCTGCTTCAAATATTCCTTGTCTTGCCTCCTCTCTTCAGGCTCCCTCTGATAGGCCATTTTACCCTGCTTTCTGCTTTTGGCATGCTGGCTACCCTAGTGATCCTGTGTATTCTTTGACAGCGACTTGGGGAGGAAAAAGCCTGGGATTTGTACCCAAAGCTCCTACATGGGAACTGTGGATGTAGGGAAAGCAGAGCACCCACCACTATCTCTTGACAAATGAAACCTATTTCAAACTGACGTGAATTTCACTCGCAGACAAAAGGTGAACTATGAAAAGGTGAACTATTTGCTCTTAATGACCAAACAATTGCTACACAGAGACTGTAAAATAACAGAGAGAGAAGAAAATCTTAGGAAACCTATACCTGTTCTGGACAAATGTTACATGGAGGGTAAAACTCTGCAAATGTCAATTATTTCATGAACAGAAATAAAAGAATGTTGTCATCAAAATACCATCAAGACGCTTTTTCATCACACATGGGTGGTACTGTTCCAACTGAAGGTGTAATAAATAAAATGATCTTAAGTTATGTTAGAGCTTAACCTCTCTCGCCTGCTTCTCCTTTGGCTTCATTTCGTCCTTTTCTACATCCATCTATTGCACACTGCAAGCTCCCTGTGACAGCTACCATGAGGCCTGATTTTCAGCCCTCTCTCTGGCAGCTTTGCACTGCTCAAGAGAGCAGAAGGAAAAACAGGTCTGTTGCCCTGAGAACTCCTTGGATTGTGAGGTCTTGTTCAAAAATCTCTTGCCCTGCAAAGGAAATATAGTAAGGACAGGACAAGACACAGCTTCAGAAACCTGGATTGCCAACTGAAGAATGGGGAGAAAAGTAGCTTAGTTTAGTTTTCCCAGCCCTTACTCAGTCAGATATTACGTGTAGCAGGGTATGGCTACAGGTATGTGCAGCAGAGTGTACTCTGGGTCTCACCGCTTGCCTTTTTTACTCTTTGAAGAATGCCAAGCAAAATTACAGTGCTGTATAAATAGTTACTATAATAAATAATAATAATGCCAGCAAGACTTCCCTCAGTGTTTTCGCTTTCCTTAGTTTACATAACTGCCTTGTTTCTCAGAAACATCCTCCAAAAGTCACTATTTTTTTTCTGCCAGACTAATACATACAATTATTTCTCTGAAAAGCTGAAATACTCTGCTTTAGGTAGCAAAACAAGATGTTAGCCCAGTAAGTTGAGATGCAGCAGAAATGCAATTAACTAATAATTATTATTTATAGAAAATTAATGCATCTTTATAATTCTTGGAGAAAACTGAAAAACTGCATAGTTAAAATGATTCTTCACTCAGCAAACAAAGCGAAGACATTTTCTTCTGTCCTCTGTGTACATCTGGGTGGACAAAGACAGAAAACCCAGGCTCATGGGCACAGGCAAAGCAGCTCTCAGCATCACCTCCTCTTGTCCTCACCCTCTAAGCACACACTGTGCATCCTCAGAGCCTCCTGGCTGCTGGCTCACGTAAGTCTAGTTTTATTTATAGTTTTCCTCAATACAGAAAACATATTTGAACACATTTGTCTTTTCCCCCTCTGTCAGAGACAGATGTGTATGTATACATATGCATGCACATGCAAAACATTCACACCTACCATACTCTTGAGTTTAGCATCAAAATGATGTTGAAACACATTATTAGGGCATATTTTTCTATCTGAAACTGGCTAGATTTTCCCCTAACAGCTGCACTCTAGATTTTAATTAAATAATACCAGTTGTGCCTTATTTAACTAAGCCAGCACATCTTCCTTATGTTTGGGAATACTAATTTTTTAATTTTAATTTGTTTTCTAATGATTAGGTTTGTATTTTGATCTGTAGCACTCTATAGCTAAGAAAACCTTCAAATCAGTGTAACATTACATAGGCAAGGAAGAGGCATTTTTTGGCTAGGGCAAATCTTGGCCACATTTGTAGCAGGCTTAATTTAAGCCAACAAATTTGTCCCTGAAGAACAAATACTGGTGTAGTCAAACTCCTTGTAGCTTTGGTTCTCTGACTTGCTGCTGTAAACCTACAGACAACAAGCTGAAGGCCACCTTCCTAGGCATGTTCTCCTTAGACCATAAAGAGCAACTAGTCTTCGGAGTCATCATTCCTGTTGCTGATGCTATTTAATCAAAGAAGGGTTTTAGGTAAATTGAGTATCTACAGTGTTTGACTATACTGATAAAAGAAATAAAAATTGTAATGGATCCCTGATCCATTCAGAAGGTCAGCATCTGCAAAACACTCTACAAAGGAACCAAAATAAAGGTGTATTATCAGCTTTGATATCCATGGGAAAGTTCTTTTACAAGTCAAAGATGAAGGGAGGCTGAACAACTCCTTCCTGCTGGTAAATATTGTAATAGTTTTTACTTCATGGTTTTTACCTGGGAAATGCGGCTTTTGATACATTTGCCTCACATAAACTACTGCTTACCAATGAAAAAGCTCATAGAGAATAGGAGCAGGTCAAGAAAATTGTTGTTTTAAGGGAGTAAGGGGGTAACTAAGAACTCTCCTCAGCTTTAATGCAGTGAAGATCTTGCTCCTGAAAAGGAGAGCCACAGAGTGACTACTGACACAGCAGAGGTTTGGAACCTGGCCCTGTGAGCTGCACCTCTCTTATATCACCTGCCTACCAAGCTCCATCACCAATTACCATCAAGTCAGGTGACATCTACATGATGAGCAGGAAATAGTACCTGTAAAATCAGCTTAAGGGGGAACACATCTTGAAAGCTGTGCAAGCAGGTGGGACTAGCCCGACTGTATGCTTGTGTGATTTATAACAAGAAAAGCAGGGTGCACTTTCTGTGGAACTTTATTACTGCCTTGTCCTTGGAGGCAGCAAATGGCTTCTCTTCCATAATTGTCATATACACCGCTATAGGAGTAAACAGAGCATGCAGAGTGTGCTACCCAGAAGCTGCAGGGTGGAAACAGCCCCCTGCTTGGGCTGGGGGAGGCAGTGGAGAATGGAAGTTATTACATAAAAACAGGTACCTGCAAGAGCAGCCATAAGTCTGTAACTTTAAGACAAATAAATATATTTGCATCTACAGGGAAGAAGTCTGCTATTTCTGAAAAAGCCGTGAAGATTTTCTCAGTTATCACACGATTTGTCTCCATGATACTTTGCTTCCAGTGTCATGTACATTACATCCTATCTGTCATCGGAGTCAATCTCAACAGCTGCTTGACACGGCTCTAATCAAGACAGATACAAACCCCAGTAACAAAGGTATTGTTGCCCCCAAAGCAAAGTTGACACGATTGGCTGGTATGTTTATTTAAATAGCTCATATCTATCCTGTTAGCACATTCCAAATCAAAGTCTACATTGTTTATTTTAAAGTGAATTTCGGTCTCCTGCTCTCCTTTGTTTATGAATGTCTGTGTTTCTGACAGCTGATAAAGGGCATGCTGAAGATTTACAGTATCCACAGCTGGTTGCGTGGTGCAATGGGACTTCCCCCACCTAAATTTGCTCTATGTGCCTCAGCCATAGAGAAAACTCCCCAGTGAGAGCTGAGTCTCATGGTGAGGACAGCTTGCCTTGCCCGGTATTGTTTTTCCTTTTACTGGGGGGGAATTGCTGTATGTCAAAGCTTAGCAAACGCGACCCTGGGAGAGCCTGAAGTCCTTCCTCAGGTGGAGTCTATGGGAACTGAAGTGGTATTGGCTTCAGTGTGCCTCATGCCCAGTCCAGCAGGGGAGTTTCTATGCTCATTAACTCTGACACTAGGCAAAATGGTCACATGGCATTAAGTAGGAGTAAAATTTTATGTTCCATATAGGCTCTGTTTATTTATACCTGAGTAATTCCACTGCCTTGTTACTGCTGTAACTCTGAAGAGAGTCAGTCTAGAGACTCCTGCTTTTGCAAGTCCAAATTCTATCTCCTTTGGCAAGATGCTGTCTGTACACTAACTGGAAAGGAGCAAGGACAGATGGAAAAGAGTCCATGAACTGAAATACCCAGAATCTTTGGCTCTGGATAAAGAATGTATTACTTTTGGCCATCTTTGGTCAATTTGCTTCACACTTTCCCAGTAGTGGCATGGCATGGGGATCTATGTTGTTCAAGAACTTCACATTTTTCCTTTATGATTAGAAACTTGGTGTTCAAAACTCTTGTGAGATGGCTATGGCGGCATCATATTCTTTCAACTGCACACATGCCAAGAAGGAACACTACACATTTGCAATGCTTATAGATTGCATCACATTACCTTTTAGTTTACAGAAATCCTTGCTAAGACTATCAAAGCCAGGGTGGAGAAATACATAAGTGAGCTATCTGCATTTGAGGCCTGCACGGGAAGTGTCCTGGTGTAATTCTTGACTACTCCCAAGCACCCAGGGTTAAAGTATGCTCAGGCATGTGTCATGTGCTCTAGTAACTTCCAGCTCTTGCTTGGTAAATAAGATTCAGGTTCTCTGTCTTTACACTGCAAAATGATCACTTATAGATCTAATAAATGGTATAACTGGATAAGTAGACACCTGTTAGTCATAGGACCTGACAAAAGGCAAGTAAAAAATAGAAAGACATGCATAAAAAAAGGCCTGAAGAGAATAAAAGAAACATGCCAAGAGAAAATATGACACACATACTTTATACATGTTTAATTTCTGTTGTTTTGGTTGGAAAACAGCTGCAGGTGTCCTCTAATTATATCACCATTTTCACAAATATCAACTGTCATATTTAATTTGTTACATTTACCATCCAGCTCCTCAAACAGCACACTTCTTTCATTACACATTTAGTGCCAGAGTTTCTAACATTCAAGCTAACTTTCAAGCTAGTCAATTAATGCATTATTTACAAGTGAAATGTTATTAAAAACAGATTCTTAATTTACTAATGATTTAGTAGACCCCAGGCAGTATTCCAATTTGTTTTTATTGAAACTGGAAGAACATTTAGAACAAAGGGGAAAGTAATGTCAAGGATATTTTGGCCTATTCGTCTGTGCTGTACTTTCTGTGGTGTTATGTCTACCCCTACATCTTCCCTCCCTCTTTTTTATATTGTATTTTTAATACATAACCTAACCAGTTGCAGCATGATTGAGGAGAAAGGTCTATGAAAAATGAAAAACAGCACAAACACTATTGTGAGTTTTGTTTTTAAAAAGCACCAGGCAGTCTGGAATGACTCAATACACATGTTCACCATACAATACAGCATATTTTGATTTACAGCACTGTTCTAGCAGCACAGCAGGTTAAGAAGGTTAGAAGTCAAGGGAAATTAAATGTTATTAGCATTCCACCATTGTTGTTCTGTACAAAAGTGAGTATGTAACTTTTCAAATGCATTTCTAAACTCAAATTTGTTTCTAAAGCTTTTAGCTTGTCAGAAACTTTTATGAGCACACGTGTTCTTCTTTGTCCTTTCCCTTTTTCGCTCCTTTTCCTCTCCTATCTGTGCCCATTCAGGATGTTCATTAAAGAATAATTCCACTCCTACCTTCTCTCTTTGCCAAACTGCCACTACCTACAATACTGCTGTTGTCATTAAAATGTTGACATTGACTTTTAGGGCCACTTAATACAGGAAATATCTGTGATTCAGTGGCAATACTAATCAGTCGCAAACACTAAGCATCAACATTTGAACGGTGACCGCGATAGCTTCAAGATACTTCTTTGTGTTTGTTTTTGTGTGGGAATAAATAAAACCAAAGCAGGAATTCATGATCAGAGTGTGTTTTACTCCCACAGGGTGGCTTACCAACCACAGATATACCCAATTTGGCTTTAAGGGCAGGGTGGGGGATGCTTGTTTCAGGACTCTGGCACTCCCATGTGTGGGAACACCTAACTCAGACCCAGGTGTGGACACCTCCACTGGGAGATCTGCATGTGGGTAAGGAGGCTGGGGCAGGGAATGCCTAATTTAGGCAGAGCAGCTCCAGCAGTTTTGGTGAGGAAATGGGGAGGTTAACAGGTGCTTTCAGAGAGCAGAGAGGGCCCCAGGTCTTGTTGTTTCTACGCTCATAAAGACTGCATCAGAAGAAGTTTGTGGGCAAAATACTACCACACCTAACTAAATGAGAGCCAACCCAGATAAACCTACAGCACCACTACCTCTTCTAAAGTGATGAGAGAGGTGGAGCTGAAGCATCTTTGTGCCTCAGACTGTTATTTGTAAAACAGGGATAACGCTGCTCCTTTATCTTGCAAAGCTGATACACAGATAAATTCAGTAATTCTTTGGGATGATCTCCTTTATGATGGCAACAGTAGTCACACAAATCAGGCTGATGGATCTGGACATTTCCCTACTAACCCCTGGTGTATTTGGAGGACCTCCTATAGGTGACGACTTCTTAGGGTTGGATGTGAAGTCAGATGTACCAGGCTGGCCATGAAATGACCCTTTACTGATGGTGCCACAAAAGCTGCAATCCCTGCCCTGTCACCAAGCACCTCTGGTCTCTGTAGGTTACTGGGTGACTAACACAGCACCGGTTTCAACGTACAGGGAGCCAGCTTGGCTGTGCACGGCCCTCATGAGTGTCTTGTGGCCAAGTTTTCTGCTGCCTTGGTGCCTGACCACCTGAGGCTCATTTTTACTCAAGGGTCCTGCAAAGCCACAGCAATCGTTAAGAGCTTTGACCCTTGTCTACCTCACCAAAAGCTGCTGACATCCGGTGCTGACCCAACCCCACCCACCTCCTGTGGCTCGTTCAGAGGAGGGTCAAGAGCCTCCAGCCAGCACGAACTCAGCCAGCTTAGCTTAGGTGGAGGAGGCAGGGGCTCTGGGTTTAAAAGCTTCTGTTCTCACTTCTGCTGATGAGCTGTTGTGCTGGATCATTGCTAAAGAAGTCATCAGAAAGTTTCAGACTTTGCAAACTAATGCTGTGTTTATTCAACTTTCCAATCATTCCTCTCTACTATCTGTGTTTCACATACCGTGAAACTGCACTACACTGTGCAATTGAATTAGTTGTACAGTGACTCAAAGGCATTAAACAATGACTTTGATATTTTAAGTACTGTCTAGGAGGGATTTTTAATTCCTTCCTCATAATGAAACAAGAAACACATAAAAAAACCCCCACAGTTACACAACCCTGAAACACTGATTTTCTTTTCCATCCTGGGTAGACCCCTCTGACACAAGAGAAAAAAAATATCCTTAAAGCCTTCAGCTTGTTTAGTAGCAGAATAAAAATAAAACAAGCATTGACACACAATTTTAATGCCACTCAGTAACACAGGAAATAAGTCCCTGTTATTAACGTACCTTCTAAGTTCACAGTATGTACTCAGGAAGCAAATCCTATGGGAACTTTCCAGATACTACTGAGTCTAAGGGTGGACATGTCCATCCTTCTCCACCTGCAGATAGATCTGCTGAAATGGCCAGTGCCCGAGATATGGGACTGCTTAGCAAAGCCCTGGTATTTGAACTGTTCAGGGTGAACCTATTAACTGTGATTTTGACAGATTAGGGAGTGGCCACACAAAGAGCTTAGTTGGCAGCTTGGAAGGAGATGCTAAGTTTGGCAAAGAAGTGATGACAAGCTGCTGGAAGGAAGAGAGACCCACTGTTGGCACATCGACAGGCAGAAGAGGATCCACACAGAGCCTCAATCCCCCACTGGTACCCCTGGAAAGCTGGGGAGAGGAAAAAGAAGAGATGGCTGTGCTTGCACTCACTTGGTCAGCAGGACCCCAGAGCGGCACTGAAGCAAACAGCTGCTGTGTGGAACATCGGGCTGATGTGGGTCCCAACGGCCGCCGTCACCTCACGGACAGCAAGGGGATCAGCTGTCACTATGGCACAAACAACACTGAAGGAGAGTAAGTTCTGCCACTGACAAAAGACTCTCCTGACTGGTTCTTACTGGAAATGGAAGTGGGGGCATAAAGAGTGAAAAATGAGTGAAGAAATGCTGTGAAACTACTGGCATTAGCTGCTAAGAGCACAGGGCCAGGCACCTAAGTGATGACTCACATTTGACAATAAATACATGAATAGTTGTTGAAAGTGTGTTTGACTTTCACAAAGGGGTTTAAGCAAATATTTGCTTGTTCATTAGTCTTGAGCAACAGTTTTATGGCAGGAGGTTCATTAAACCTTAACATATATCTGCAAGCAAGATATTTGGTTGTCTTGCAGATTAAGACACGAAGCAATGCACACTATTTACACAGAATGGCCTTGAAATACCTGTAATGGAGTGAGATACAGTTATTAGACAGTGGCATTGTGAATCATCATTCTTTTGAAGGTTAGTTGGGATGCCATGTCTGCCATGTCAGCTTTAAAGGGCCCATTTCTGCTTGTGTGTCTGCACCAACTTTCAGCTTCCCCGACTAGTCTTAAAAAGCTGGTGAATGAAATCTGCTTCATGAATTAAATCATACCTGTGTATGAGAAAGCCACTGCCTGTTACAGATGGTGCTGTAGGGTTCCTACAACCACTCACAAACTCCTCAGGACAGATCACAGCACAGACAGCTCTGTCCTGCATTAGGACAATATAATTTGACTAGGAAACCCATTCCACAAATATCCTGAGGTGACAGCACCACGAACACAACAATTTTCATGTTAGAAGATTGCCATGGTATCAGATGGCATGGACAAGAAGCACACATCAAGCTCTGCAAACTGTCTGTGTGTGGGCAAGGCCATCCTTACAGTCCTTTTGTGCTCACTGGAGCCGGGGCCAGCTGCTTGCTGATAGGCTGTGCTCGGGTCAGTTCTCGAGCTCTGACTCAGGACTTGTTACAGCAGCTAGAAATGAGGAAGACCCATCATGCCTCTTCTGGTGGTTGCAGGAGACATTTGCAAGAGCTCCCTCCTTCAGAGCTACTTCATACTATTTATACCATATGCATTCCAGCAAAAAATGAACTTGTATCTATATATATTTTCAATCTGCAAAGCAGATTGGGAAGTTTTTGTGACCAAATCCTCAGTGATGTAACACTGACTGCAGCATAACTGTCCTGATTTATACCTATCAAAACATAACTACTCTCAAGTGAACAACTTACGCTTTGCCTCCACTCTCTGACTATTTTTTTCCTGTGAGCAGAGCTACACAGTGTAATGTTAGATGTGATGAGGGCCAGCAATAACATAATCACAGATCTGAGGTCTCCAATTTATGCACCTCTGTGTCTTCACCTCATCTCACCAAATGATAACATAAAAGGTTACGATGTGCAAAGCAAAAAGCCCAAGTTGTTAACTTCCTGAACTTGAACATATTACATTCCTAAAATTATTGCAAGCACAACACACTTGACATCCTATACAGATAATGTGAATGGAAGATGGCATGCAAATATTTCACAATATAGTGACATTAATATAATAAAAGCCTTATGTATATATTCATTATGAGAATGAAACCTGTACATTACTTGACTTGGTCTAATTCATGTCAGTATTTCAGATGTACACTTGCGACACTGAAGAAAACTTCTGTTTGGGGGAAAATGATGACCAATATCTTTCAATTTCCCTATGCATCCATGGCAGTGAACTGAAGCCACTGAAGTATAGACTGACATTATCTTCTACTTCCCTCTGCTTTTCTAGATAGAAAATGTGTTCAAAATCAGTCCATAATGAGCATATTTTCCTGCAATCTCGGTGTGGGCAAAGCTGGTGTGGAAGAGAGGTCTGACCAGACTTTATGTTCTGCTGACTTCATTCCCATTACAACTTAGGGTGATCACAAACCCTGTGGTGAGAAATTGAGAAAAATTTTATGGAATAAAAATTGTTGGCATGAGAGAATTTCTATGTGGTCTCAACCAGATGCTCAATCTAGTAGTACATGTTGTGGGAGCACGGAGGAAACTTTGAAAGCTGACAACATCATTCAGGCTCTTTGCTTCCCTTCAGGGCTGTGTTACAAGGACTATCCATAATAGGCCATACTAACTTCAGAAGGCTTGGGACTGCAATTTTTTGTGGGTCTTTTGTATTACAGCTGCTAGTGCTAATTTTATAGCTTAGAAAGCACAGAGAATGATACATTGTGCTTAAAAAAGAGGAAAAAGAGGAGCTCTCCCTTTTCCACACTTGAATACAACTGCAATATGTGCAAGTTTCAGAAAAATAAACCATCCTGAAAAGAACTTCAGCTCATTAAAGAAATAATAACAACCTCTTGTATTCCCTTTTCTCCCTTCCCTTGCTTCTTGCTATATGCAACTCTGTGTCCCTGAACATCTTCCTTTGAACCTCTGATTCCTCCTTCTTGAGGACATTCCCCCTGCCTCAAACTTTCTCCAGAGGTGAGCCCAAGGCAGGCTGCAGAACTGAATAATCCTGAACTTAATAAACATGGATTTGCATGGAAATGTATGGCACTGGCCACTTCTGCTTTGCTCCTGCAAACATGACAACAAACTCCATCACTCAGTAAGCTCAACCCTTAACTCTGCATTTCCTGACAGGACAAGAATCTTCTCTGCCTTGAATCATACTGGTGTAGATATTCATTACCTGTGGCACTCTTTCCTCAGACCCCTTCATGCCCAGTAGTTAAACCCTATAGATGCTCACACATGAATTCTACACAGAGCTGCAAAATCTTAAGATATAAAAATCTGGCATTTGTTCCTCGTTGGCATTTGGTAGGTGAGCTGATAACCTCATTGCCCTGGCACCAGGGAGACCTGGGATTTGCTGGTTGGAAGAAATTGAAGTGGTATAGGTGAAGACTGCAAAGGGAGGGTCCTGCTTCACCAGGACTGCACTCAATTTATTGTGCAGTTACAAGGAAAGAGGAGCAGCGTGGCTTTTAGGAAGAGCATAAAACTTGGAAAAGAGGGCAGCTCAGAAAAATGAAGATGCTTCCTGAAGGAAGGTGAGCCCAAACTGAAGAGTTTAGATGAAGATCTGAAATTCTCCAAGTCTGAGAGTGTTTGGATGTTAGATGTCTGTCTCATCATTGCTTTCCTGCCAGTGTATTCAAAATACACTGATGCCTCCTAAAAAGTAGTTCAGCTGGGCCTTGCTAGAAGCAGATCCTGAAATGCATAGTTAAAAGTGAAATGGCAATATTGAGAACCAGCGTGAGGAGCTTGCAGGCATGTCTCAACAGGGAATGGTACAAGGTCTTAGCAAGCCTGACTCCTGTGAAGGACTGTAGGAGAGCAAGCTGTACCACGTTAACTCTGCTACACCCACTTGAAACTCAAGAAAAAAGGACTAACAGCTGAACAGGGGATCTCACTCATCCAAACAGGGGAGTGGTCTCCTCCACTGGACTGTCATTATTTTTTTTTCTCTTTGGTTTTGATGCCATTTAGCATTTAAACAGGTGGCATTTGAGCAGAATCAGTTTCTCCAAACACTGCAGCTTATATATTGAGTACAAAAAAGTTATTTCAAGGCCTGTGTTGCTATGTGATTGCAGAAACAGCAGTGCAGGGAGAAATGTCACCAATAAGAGCCTTTTGAAAATAGAAAACATTTAGCGGTTGTGAGATTACTTTTTCTGTTTTCATTGTTTAGAAACATATAAAACGACTGTAGTTCATATCTGCACTTTTGATAGGTTGTGTGACTCACACTGTGATTACACCAGAAATACCAAAGACAGAAAATATACATAACCCATGGTTAGGATTAAATGTGAGTTGCAAATAATCAGTGTTTGCAGCACACTTAACCTGGGTGCAGTACAGTTTGTTCAGATTTTATTTAAGTCTGAATATCCAGTGTTGTGTTTGGAGCAGTAAGTGCACCACTGACATGAGCAAGGACAGGACTTTTGCTGCTGAATGCCAGAGTTTTGCTGAGTTCAAAAGTCTGTAAGTGCACAAAACATGTAGTGTTTCTTGCCATAATTAAACTGCAAAAAGCATTTGCTTAAAAAAAAAAAGTTTTAATTACAACTGGCGTTTCCAATCCCAGTGCTGGAGGCGGTTGTCTTACTGAAAATTGATGTCCTTTATGGCATTGGCAATAGACGAATCCAGTGGAAAAGCCCGTAAACAAGTTTCTGGGCGAATTTAATATTGGTTTAACCACTGGAGAAAGCATTTTGGTTGTTACCCTGTTATTAAAAGAGGTTGGAAATGGATTCACACACTCTCCTCTGCTGAGTTAATTGTCATATGGCTGGCATCACAGGCAACATCATTTTTCAGCAACATGGCCACCTCCAGCAGTAAGCACACAAATGCCAATTGTATCTGGAAACCACTTTTCAGTTCTACTACACAGAAAAACATTTTGCAGTTTATTTGTGATGAAAGACAATTCTCTTTTGAAGAACAATGGAACTATTGGTCTGAGCAAAGAAATGAAGCTGGGAACTGTCTTTTAAACTCCATGTGAATTGTCAAATAGACTGATGAGCGATTACTGTTAGGCAAATTTGGGCCCTATTTGAAAGCATGAATATTAGAAACTCACTCTGTGCCACACATCAAAGAACCTGTGCCTGGGTAGGGCTTGCCAGCTCTGAAAGTACATATGTGAATGCCGTGGCTAAACTGTGCTCTGCGGCTGCCCTCAGCTTCAGCCCCAGAGGTAGCTCCCAGCAGTCTGCACTTCAGGCACCATGGATGCCAACTCTGAATAAAATAATTTCCATAGCCCAAAGTCCTGGAAAAGGGTCTCAATAAAAGGCCTTGAGCCTATGAATACACCCAATATGCAAACAATATTAAAGAAAATATTATTAGGACTTCTGCAGCATCCAGCTGTGGGATTTTAGGTGCTTACCAGAATAAAGATGGGTGACAATTTTCATCTTACATTTAAAACATTCCTCCTCATGCTAGAGATCTAATCAGGACAGAAATGAATAAGATGTGATGCAATACATCAGATACATACGCAGCTGATACAGCCTGACTGATTAGTTAGATGGTGTGAAGACGTTTAGGCATGGGAAGACTTTCTCCAGTGCTAGTGCTGTCTCCCGTCTCCAAGAAAAAAGCACAGAGCTGAAGCTGCACTCAGTGTGGGACAGAGCCCAGTGTGCCCTGCAGGGGGGACTAGCAGAGCCTTAATGACATCACGTGTTCCCCGTTCCAACTTTTGTATCTGGGGCTGTTATTTGATCTTTGGCTACCAATTAAAAAAAAATACAGAGATTTTGAGCAAAATTATTATTGTTTTTTATACTGACTACTGGGCCAAAGGTAGGTAATTGGCACGTGTTGGCCTCACCCACTGGGTGTAACATAAAACATGCAGTATAAATATATGAACTCTTTTATATTTTAAACAAATTTGTTGACATGGTGCTCTTACAAATTAAGAAGCAACATCTGTACTAATCATAATTCCTGAAAAGCACATTACCAAATGAGACACGTGTAGGGTTTTATCCGATCTGGCAGTGAAACTGATTGTACCTGAGATACCTGGCCAGTAAGGGCCGAGCAATCGGATAATGTGATGGATTAACATTTCTTAGAAGCGATTTGGCTAAATAAATGTAAATGGCAGAAAGACAAAAGGCAAAGTGATCAGCCCATAGACATGCTATGCTCTCTGAGACAAACAAACAGATTACTCATAGCCCAGCTGTAATCTCACTACTGATCTTGGCTGTATTTGGACCAGTACAGTAGCCTAAAACTGACCTATTTTAGGAAAGAATCAGAGAGGTGAGGCCTTGTTGTCCTGTTACCAATCCCTTGAGATAACATCCTCCTTTTTTAGTGTTTTATATATGTTTTAAAAGAAGTGCAGTGCCTGGGGCTTAGCATACAGAAACAGTTTTATAGTAATATAGAGAAGAAAAAAAACAGACATAAGGAAGCTTCCAAGAATCACTGTTAACTGCAATAGGAAAAATACACAAAAACCAGGTTAGGTTGTACCCTCAGCTGATGTAAACAGGTAACATCATTGCACTTCACAAGACAACCTCTTTCACATCTTTAGAGTTCTGGTATTTTAAACATCTTCATTTACACACTTCACGTACTTTTTGTGATTGCGGCAAACACAGTAATTTCTGCCCAGATTTCCTATAGAGAATGTCTACAGAGTGGCTAACCTGGACCTGAAATGACTCCTTGCTACGTGCATTTGAACTTCATCGTTCAAGTGAATTAAATTGGATTAAGCACAGCCTGCAAATTGTTTGTGGGGGTGGTTCTGCTGCCCGGGGACTGCCGACTGCATTGTGAGAGTCGTGGTGCCTCTGCCTAGACTCTTGGAGATGACTGATACTGTTTGTTTCACCCTTGGAAAGACCCACAGATGGTCTGCATGATATCCCATATTGGTTGTATGATAAATGGATAATATGGTTGTTATATGGCAAATTATATACTGCTTCCAAGGACAGAAGAGCTTCTATAAGATGTTCAGCCTTTCACTTTTGTCTTCTTTTCTATTTTAGTTTTGATTTCTTTTCTGGTTTTTTTCTGCCTTAGTTCATCCTGTGATCCTATCCTTCCAGAGCTTTAGGATCTCTTATTTCTCTGGATTCCGTTACTTCTTTGGCTTGTTTTGTACATAATTTATTGAAATCTTTATCCTTGAAAGTATATAAAGTGGCTTTTAGGCCTTTGGGTCATTCTTCACTATGACTTTGGGAGCAAAATAGTCTCACAGAGATGCTCACTAGCGGCACCTCACTTAATACCTTCACCTGACTTTCGGGCTGTGTTTTGTATCTTGTTTAGTGGCATTTATATGCGGAATTTATATGGTGTTTATATAGGCCCACTGTACGAGGTAAAACAAGGCAAAGTGCTGGGTCTTGCACCTGAGTCACAACAGCCCATCTGAATTTGAGCCAGCTGTGCCCAGGTGGCCAAGATGGCTTCCTGGCCTGTATCAGCAATGGTGTGGCCAGCAGGACCAGGGCAGTGATTGTCCCCCTGTGCTCAGCACTGGTGGGGCCACTCCTCAAGTGCTGTGTCCAGTTCTGGGCCCCTCATGACAAGAAAGACACTGAGGGGCTGGAGTGAGCCCAGAGAAGGACAGTGGAGCTGGGGAAGGGTCTGGAGAGTGAATCGTATAACAAGTGCCTGAGGAAGCTGGGGTTGTTTAGCCTGGAGAGAAGGAGGCCCAGAAGGTGACCTTATTGCTCTCTACAACTGCCTGAAAGGAGGCTGCAGTGAGGTGGGGGTCAGTCTCCTCTGCCAGGTAACAAGTGACAGGACCAGAAGAAATGGCCTCAAGTTGCACCAGGGAAAGTTTAGATTGGAAATTAGGAATTATTTTTCTACTGAAAGGGTGGTCAGGCACTGGAATGAGATTCCCAGGGAAGTGGTGGAATCACCATCTCTGAAAGTGTTCAAAAGGCATGTGGATGTGGCACTTGATATATGGCTTAGTGGTGAACACTGTGGTGCTGGGTTAATGGTTGGACTCAATGATCTCAAAGGTCTTTTCCAAACTTAATGAGTCTATGATTCTAAGGCATAAATGCTTTTTTTGGGAGATCTGACAGCTTTTTGCTTAGAGATGTGTGACAATTCAAAGAGAAAGTAACAGAAAATCATGTATTAATCCCATGGGGAAAGCCTGCTCACCAGGCTCTGAAACAAAAAGTGTGGCATGGTCTGGCTCATTAAGAAGCACAAGGAATAAACCCAACAATAACTTTAAACTCCTTCATCTTTACTAAGGAAAGTGGCAGGTGTAGTAATAGCTGTTCTTTCAAGTAGAAGACGTAGCTCATCACGTTAAGGAATATAAATCCATTATCAAAATCAACTATGCTTTTTCAACAAAACTAGGAAAAGTCTGACATTGACAGAACAGAGCCCCTCCACTTGCCCCACAGTGGAATTGTGGCAGCAGGCAGTGTGAGGCAGTTGATGGCCAGAATAAAACCCAACCCCATTCCATCTACTGGTCCATGATGAACACTGCCAACTTTGGGATCCCCTTGCACCACCCCTACTACACAGAGCAATTGCTGTTCATGAAACAACCGATGGCATGATCTCTGAGGCACTCATTCTGCTCAGAACGGGGATTGGCATGGTCTGCAGCCCCCCGACGCTGCCGTGCTGCCTCTGGTACAGCACATGGAAGGTGCTGAGTTTGTCATTCCTGTCTAGAATCAGAAGTGCCCACAAAGTCTGCCAAAAGAAAATGAAGAGTTGGCAAACCTTGGGGAGAGTGGAAGTTTATATGAATCACATCTTCATTTGTGAGAAGTTTGAGGAAGAACATGATGTCAGGTTAAAACATGTTTGGAAAGGAATGTAGCTTGCAGGACTAAACTGAAATTAATGTGTGCCTCTACAAAGCCTGCTGTAGTTCTTGGCTCCTGTTACTGGAAAAGGGGAGTAAGGACAGTTCTAGAAATATAAAACCATAGTTCAAATGCTTCCAACTAACACTGTGGTGCACGTATGGGAGAAATAAGAGAGATGAATATTCAGAATTCTAAAAAACATGTACTAACATTTTTACTGTGAATTTACACATTTCTTTCAAACTACATTCAGACCGCAAGATGCTCATACTGTTATTAATAAGCAGTAATGATCCAAAAAAGATCTATCATATTAAATATATTTTACTGCATTTTTTCTGGAATTTCACAGCACTGGAAAGCTCCTATAGTTGCTGTCTGTCACCTTATCTACGCGTAACTAAGCATACTTGTTGCTGATTTATGGATTCCTTTTTTTCAAAATAGCTGCAGAGAGAAAGAGAGAGGATACTAGGGAAAGCTTCAGAGATAATTCTATAAGGAAGTAACAAAAAAAAGAGGGAGAAAGAGCTTTCTCTTCATGAGAGATAATACACTTTTCTCATTCAAATAAAGTTTTTTGTTCAAAGATAAAAGAAAGCAACTCTCAGAAATACAGCATCACCTTACACATGTACAGAATAGTATGCATTTAGTTCTTTACAGCAAAAAGAAGCTGGGAAAGCTGCATGAGATGGTTGCTTTTCCCATTTTCTATCAACAAATCACAAAGGAAAATCCAGGCCCAGTTGCAAAATCCCAGCCCACTTACCTCTTCTACAGAATAATCTTTTATTAAGAAAAAGTGTGCTTTCTGCATTCTTTTTTTAAAAATTTTAAACCTGCAAAACTTTGAATGGCTTGCATGGAGCTATGGGAGTGCCCCTTCCCTAAATTTGTCCACACTAAACTTTGAAAAGTCTGATGTGGGAACGATCCATAGAAAGAAAAGCCTGTGTTTCATTTTGCCCATAAATGGAACTGGATGCATGGCACTGGATTATGTGGAATGTGCATGGGATCCTGCTTACACAGCCTGTGCACAAACCCCAAATGTTTGCAGGCGCAGATGAAAGTGAGCTCTTCTCAGAGCGGATGTTTCTCTTCTGTATGTCATGCAACAAGAATGCCAATCACATTAGTAATTTTACATCACAGCAGACTGGTATTGCATTAAAACTCCTCTGACATGGAGAACAGTTCTAGGATAAGATGATTTGCAGGATGCCTTTCAGAAAAGTACCATTTATTCTCTATCCCCCTTTATTTTTTTTTTATAGATAATATCACTGCACTTATCATGCGCTAGTAGCTGGATGGCACATTAATGAGAACACTCATAATGCAGAAAACCTCATATTGTTGAATACTGATGTTAGTGGTCTGAAAGGATCTGTTCCCAGAAAATTATAGTTACCTTTCCACTTACACAGACCAGTCTGTCTAATTTTTCAGGGATGTTGGATTCAATTCTGACTTTGCTTAAACCAGCTCTGCCTGTTTGCCCTCAATTGCAGTTTATACCAGTATTCCTGAAAGGCTCATTCTCTCTCACCTGCATTATGGTTCAGCACAGAAGGTGATTTAAACTTCTTCTGATTTGATACAGATATGACTTAGCTGGTGTGGAAACATGGTCTGATGCATTTCTTATAGCTGCACTGTCGTTTCTCCTAAGGTACAACACTTCCAACAGGACCACCTAAATAATTTGCTGTATTACTGTTCTGAAATGCCATTTGATTGGCATATATATGTTAAGATGCAGGTTTCATCCTGAGCTCCTTATCTGTCAGCCTGATCGCGGAGCTGGGACAGTGTGTGCAGGACCACTTCCACAGCAAAGGAATCACATGAGCTATCACATGAGCTGTGGGGGAACTAGTATTTAACTAAACAACCCACCATTGAACCCTCCTGTGTCCTGTTCCAGATCTCCTTGGAAGGCACCAGTATAGATATTGCAAAGGAAGTTAACATAAAATTGAGGTTTGAGAACTGCTCTGAGCAATCAAGCCCTTTTTCTCACTGAAGTTAATGCTGAATAGAGGATCATTCTAATCCTCCCTAAATTGCTGCACAGGTGTTACAATGCCTGGTTTACAGATACTCTATCTTGCCCTCCTCGAGTGAACTATACCCTTTCCTGAAGTGCACCTGGGCTCACAGCGTTGAGCACACAAAAACCTCCTGTGAAAACTCCCAGCAAACAAACACTGTATACAGTAATCCAGAAGGAACAAACCTAACAGTTACTGCTTGGTATTTGAACATCGTTTAATGAGTGCCCAGAATTCATCTGTAAATGCACATTGTTAATTTTGGGCCTGCTATTCATTAATTAGAGGCTTAGTGGCAAGTGCCATTGAGCTATCTGCAATGTTTAAGGTTACATCAAGCCCTAGTAAATGGCTTTCTGATAACAAGATGCATCCATCTTCATTACTTGGCCACTCCTGTCTGAGTTTGCTCTGCTTCCTGTAAGGGCTGTGTCACTTGGAACTGAAGAATTAAACTTTTATCCAAACCAGATTCTGCACTTTCACCTCTTTTTATTCCTTGAGTAGTTCCAATTTATTTTACTTAAATGACATTGGATTACCTAACATGGAGAGGAGCAGTACCTTAACCTAAAACAGTTGCCAGATCTTTAGGTCTGGGATGGAGTGTTGCAATGGGTTAACATTTATAGAAACCATTACATTTAGATTTCCTCTGATACTGGTCTCAGTGTAAAGAACTCATAAGGTTACAACTAAGATAGGATAAAAATCCAGAAAAACACAGGAAATTAATTTTAAATCTGAAGAATAAATATTCTCTTTCGTTAGAGTTTACTTTTGCAATGTTACACTCTCAAAATATATATCACACAAGGCAATCATAATTCAAGTGAAATAGCATAAAGACATTTCCATGTAAATTCTCAGGTATACACATGTGTCTACATGTGTTCATCCAGAGGAAGATCACTGCAACTGGTTTTCCCCTGCTTTCTGCTAAAAATGCTCTTTTTTCAGCAATAATGCTCCTGTCTGAGTCTAGGGAGGTGTCATTGAACCTAATCATCAACTTCTTAAACTCACAATTTTCCCTTAAAACTACAAGCAGGAGAACTTGAAATAGAAAAGCAACCTCTTTTGGCAGATGGTCTTTTTAAGTAGCTGCTGCAAGATACATATAATGCTGCCTGGCATGGTTGTTTAACACATTAGGGTGCTCACAGGTATAGCCTTTTGCTCTCATGAACCATTTTAAGCATTTAAGTTCAATTTTAAGCATCGCTGCTCAGGATAGGTAATTGTAATCACAGTGGAAAGCAAGTTTCTGGGTGCTGATGCTCAAGCTCTGTGTGTGTGTGTATGTAGGAAGTGAAAAGAAAGAGAGGATGCTTGTTGTGATGATAGCTCAAGGGAGGGTACCAGAAAGCCCTTATGCTTTTGAACTGGCACACGTGTCACAGTCCGGCAGGTTTCACTGGGGAAAAGCCTTTTGGGGTGTTACTGCTTGGTGTGCACACCCCCAGCTGGTTCAGAAAGCCTGTATACCTGTCTCACAGGTAAGCTGGTAAAGGAAACACCAGCTGACACGGGGCAGGCAGATGTAGGGACACATCTATGGCCAGTGCAGCACTGAATTTCCTCAGCCAGGCTGGTGATGCAAAGAGCACACCTTTGACTCTGTAGGTGTTGTACTGCACGTGAAGATATCCATCCCTCACCCCACCATCTAAGACACACAAAGCTACCAAATCATGGTGAATAGCAACTTTTACATTTACAATCAAATTCCAGGAGGATTAGTTGTACTCATGTATCATTCTTCCATTAGCCTGCATCTTTGTTAGATACTAAATGAGAAAATAAAACTGAAAGAGTGGGGAGAAAAGACAAAGCAGACATAAAGCTTGCTTTGCGACATTTAGACACAAAGTTATCTACATTATCCGTGATTGAAACAGACAATCTTAAGCTGAGTATTTCTTAAATTTACCAGAAGGATGAGCTGGACTCTTGAGGTAAGTGCTCTTTGAAGCTAATGTGCTACTGTACAAAGAAAGCTTTTTTTCCCTTTGAAAAGATAAAGCTAATATTGTGGCAGCACAGGCTACAATGCTGCCACTGAAATGGAGGTCAAAGCTGAAGGTTCTTTACTATCAGAAAGCTAGATAGAGGCATCTTAATTTTTTTATTATTATTATTATTATTCAAACAAAAATTCTGTTCTAACATCCTAAGATACTATACATGCAGGTCTTTGGATAGGAAATCATTCATCTGTCCAATTTCTATTATTCAATATTGCTTTAAAAAAATCAGAGAAGGAAAAAGAAAAACTTTGGGCATCCTCAGGTCAAGGCGATTTTTAAAAAGGTTAAAAGCTGTTCAGAAGGGTTACAGTATCCATAAAGGCAAATGAGATTATATTTAAAGACTGATGGAGAAAAAGCAATAATTGAGATAAAACGCTACTGTCTCGAAAAGGTTTAGACTGAGGAAATGCTGATATTAAAGCAAAGAAATTGAAGGACTTACAGATCAGCCATCACATCAAAGACAGCAGAGAATTTAATTAAATTTGCAACAATTATGTTTACTTTTAATGTTTACTAGGTTCTTCTAGTTTCTTCCATCATTGTTCAGTTAAATATTTTTGTAATAACTTGGGGAATATTGTGATTGTGTGTCTCTAACCACCAGCTGTCAACTGTTGACCTCTCTGTTCCCTGCATCTGTAATGTTACAAGCCTTTGTCCTGGAAAGAGTTATGATGTTTGAATCAAATACATTGTGAAGTTACAAACCCCATAACATGATATGGATAATGATTGCCTGGATACACTTATAAAAATATATTTTAGAGCCCCCCAGGGAACAAAGATCGGAAAAAAAAAATCACAAACATTACTCTCTGCTGTTTGCCATTAATGGCATGAGTAATCATTACATGAGATGAGTGTTGAATGTGAAACCTGCTGTAAAGGTATATGGTAAATAAAATGCACAGAAGTCCAAAACTACAAAATAGCTGAGTCAAAACATCACTGAGGCCCTGAAATTCAAGCTATAAAAGTATTCTGAGTGCTGCCCTAGGCACAGGATCTCTGTTTAGCCCACATAATTTTAGTATTGCAACCTATTGAGAAATTACAATTTGTATTTCAAACTGCCCTTTTCTCTGCTGTGACTTTTACCCAAGATTTACTAAGTCTCAGAGGCTGTAGTAATTATTGCTAAAGGGAGTCATGATAGAGAATTGTTTCATACTCAGCCAAAAAATTACAGCAAAGAGATGTATTTGTCTTTTCTGTCTGTGACTGAGGAGCTTCGCCAAGTGTTGGGACACCTCTGGATTCTTGACAGATCCAACTAGTTTCTTAAAAACTGAGGGATATGACAAGCAGAATGTCTAGAATAGAAATGCCCAAGCAGTGACTGAGATGCCAGTTGAAAGTGATTCAAGGCTTGATACAGGGCTAAAAGCTGTTTGCCCCTCTTGCTCCTCACTGTTCCATGGTTGGTCATTGCCAGTAGCACAACCTGACACAGTGGCTGCTGTATAAGAAGCAAAGCAGCAAAACCAGCCTTGGAACACACATGTTAGAAAACAATTTCTAATTAAACACTCATTGAACTTGGCCATTCTCTGTATGCAAAGGATTTATAAACTCATGTTAAACCCCTCCTCACTTCTTTAGTATATAGATGAAAACTCATTTTCACACAGGTAGTATTGTAGATTGCTCGGGACCTCTTTCATTTGAGTGTCTTGTGATGGGCCAGTTTGCAGTCTCCAGGGTGAGATACTGGTGTCCTTGCTCACTGGGGTTTATTCTGCTCACTCACCAAAGAGCTTTGTAAAACTTCTGAAATACTCATTATTAGCATAATAACAAATGGTGAATAACAATTTGTCCACTTTCAGTAAAAAAATTTTCAGAGAAGTCATCATGTAAAAATGTCCAGTGGTCTGCAAGGTGCTTGTGAGGGGTTATCATGAAGAGGTTCCTGGCTACTGGAGTAATTTGATGAAAAGACATCGATGCCATGAATTCCCCACCTGTGCTGGAAAAAATGTTTGCACATTTCTTTTTATTTTATTTGTATCTGTTTGAGCTTGGCTTTTCTCTGTTACCCTTTGTGAAGGTGTTCAAGAGCTTGGCTGAAGGAAATTTCTTTTATATTAAAAAAAAGTTGTTCAAATGACTTTCCGATCTTGCATGCTTTGTTTTATTTCAGCCTCTGGGGTTTTCAAACAGGTGAGTTACCATCTACCAAAATCATAAGGAAATAAAAATGATATAGAAAAAGAGCTACGAAACATGTTTCAAACAGAAGGGACAAACTAAGAAAGCATTGCACAGGGCTGTAAATCATTATTTTAATTTGGGACCTATGACAACCTTGACAATGCCCCTTTATGTCTCTCTCTATTGTCTCTATTTATATCATGCCATTTTTATTTACTGTTCATCTAGCAAATGAAGCCTGTCTCCAGCACTCAGAGTGCCAGGCTACAGAATTGCTGTAAGTCTCCCTGGAGCGGTGTTCAGCCACGGGTAAACCAGTCCTGCAATGAGATGCTTCCTATTCTCCCTCGAAGGTACAGAATGAAGAAACTCATTGCTTATGCTGCAATTTTGATAACCTAACTGGCAGAACAGTTATTCAAATTTTAAGCTTCTAAATGCAGCAAGATCAACCTGGCCATCCACATAAATAATTTTGACATGATAAGTATGCGAGTGCGATGATAACTGATAAGTGAAGCAATTACCTTGCTTTTTTGGATTATATTAAATGAAGATTCTGATAGAGTAATGAAAAGAGACAAAGCAGACAGAAAGGCGGCTGTAGAGCTTTTGGGCACTCCGTTATCTCTATTATACCATATTGAAATAGAGAAGCTATCACCAATCATGCTTCCTATGTAACTTCTAGCTTCTAACAGTGAACAATGAATAAATTGTCACAAGACAGTAACTGATAAATTGGGATTGGCAGTGCTTTTTAAAAGTGTAAATAAACTTATCAGCCCCCTCACCCTCCCCAAAAGGCAGTACAGTTTGAAGAGGATTTTTTATTTTGGTATGTTGTAGCTTGCAAGGTCTCCTTTCATTTACCCACCTCAATTGTCCTTTGTTTAGCCACCCATTTTAAGCAGCCACTTCAGCATAAGAGTTTACTCCACCACTTGCATTCTTTTTGTGGTGTTCTACAGAACACTTTGCTTTTGTCCCTATGTGTTTTTACTTTGGCTGTTTCCACCTCTCCTAATTCCTGTCATTCCAATTAGAAGCTGCTCTAATTATATGATTTTATGCTGGCTTTTATTGCATGCAGAGGCACACAAAGATATAAACAGCACCTCCAAGCAAAGGTGCCCAGATCTCAGTTTCTAAGAACAACTTTGCAGACATTGAGTACCTCATAGATTAATTAGAGTTCTCAGGAAATGTGTTATTTTTTTTCCAAAGACCAATCCCAGGTTTTTTTCTGGGAAGAGATTTTGCTACTCATTTTGGCAGGTCCTGGCCCAGCATTCTTTTTGGTGGGGGATCATGTGCTGAAACTGATATTTGTACATTGCATCCTCTCAAGACAAGGCACAAATGGAGGGGGAATGTCATTCCCTTGTTAAAATTAATTAAGTAACCTAACACCGTACATCTGGGGAGAGGACAGAAGGGGAAAGGAAGTTCTCCTTGTTCTCTGTTTACCATTTAAGCCCTGCTGCATGCTGCAATAGCATCACAGTGATGTTACTAAGGCCCCCTGTGCTCTGCTGGGCCTAAAGGCAGTGGTAGAGTTCCTGCTTCGTGAGGTTCATGCTTTGGGATGACCACATCGTATCCCTGGTTAGAAACTTGTCACTTTTTTTTTTTTTTTTTAAACTTTTTCAATTTATCATTCCTACATTGGACAAGCCAGGGAGATCTTGCTGGAAATATGCTGGGTTTTCTGAAAGCCAGTACAGCATGAGAAACAGTTGAGAATTCCGGAATAGAGAAAGGAAACAACTTCCTTCCCTGATGTCAGGAACAACGAGGGCATCTGAAAACCAGCAAACTCTGACAACAAGCATCTGTCACCCTTTGTCTTCTCACCATGATATCTACAGCTGAAAATCTCTGATAATGAAGGCTAAGCATACTGCCAAACTATAGTCCCCACTGAGTGGGTCTGCACTGCCATTATTAGACTTCAGCATTAATGCTCCACAAAGGTGTATTATTCTTCTACACTATTCACTTATTTAGAAAAGTTTTTTTGGTTTGAAAGTCTATCTTTGAAAATCAGGCAGATCACAAACTAAATTTTACTTAATGAAAATAAAAGCCTGCTTATCCTGCCATTTTATAGGAGTTAGTGGATTATGTGGAAAACTCTGTGGCTGCAGAACTGCGTTAAAAGAATCCCAACTTTGACTACTGCCTATTGTTCCACAGGATCAGTTGCTGAGATCCATCTCCCACTGAAGTCAATGTCAAACTTCACACTTAATTCAATGTTTCTGCTACTTATTTCAAAAGAAAGCATTTTAATTGCCTCAGGACTATCCAGGCACACACACATCTTGTCTACGTAAACTTTTTTTTGTTCCTCATATCCCCAATATCTGTTTTCACCCACAATGTTTCTTTACCTGCATGCTCAGTCTGCATTAAATTAGCAAAACCTTTTATTGACAGTGGCTTTTCCCAAAAACTCAAGTTTGAGAAAGTAGGAAAATATATTATCAGCCCTTGGGGTGTTAAAAGAGAATGCAGCTTGACTGGGGAGAGACCATCAATCAGTACAAACTGAGGCAGTCCTGTCCTCCCCCAAGATCCTGGCTGTATGTCCCCGCCTCCCTGTCTCGGTAATGCTGGCCCAAGTGCTCGCCTTACCATGCTTTGGCCTGATCAGGGAACTGACCTGGCTGGAGCGGAATCTTTCCTTTGGGCTGCATTGGTTTCCAGCAAGAGCACGTGTGCTGGTTTCCAGCAGGACGTGTGTCTCAGCTGTGCAGCCACAGGGGCTGCAGCACCCATGAGAGGCGGGTGGAGGGCATGCTCTGGGTGGCAGGGAACACCCCTTTGACAGCTGCCTGCTGGTTCCATGACTTGATTGAAGCCTCAGATCAGATCACACTTCGAATCACAGCCTCTGACAGACCTGTGCTTTGAGGAAGTAGAATGCATTGAGGATGGAATATGTCTAAAGAAGGGATGAGAGGAATAATTGCCTCCTTCTCTATCAAAACTGTGGTGACCCTATCAGTTCCTGTACTGTATCACACAGCTGAGGTGCTTTGCACAGACTATGTGAATATTCTTCTGCCCTCCTGAGGCTCATCGTGCCGTGCATTGGCTGCTGGTTGTGCAACAATCACACCCCCAGCACTGCACATCAGCCACTGGGATCGGGTGGTGTGAGGAATGGTGAGGGTCACCACTCTACCCCAGCTGTCCCATGCAATTTACAGGCTATTTCCTGGCAGTTGCCTGGAATGCCAATGACATACAACCAGTAGTGGATCCAAGAATGTCAGCAAATGTAAAAATGACACATTTCAAATTCAATTTACTGGGACCAATTTTTAATCAGGCAAAGAGTCTGTATGGGTTGCATCAGTAGAATTGAGCTTATGGCAGTATCCATTTCAAAAGCACTCATATGACTTAGAAATTTAAAGTCTCAAATGTAAGAGTATTAGGAGCATAAATATCTTTTGTTTTCAAAGGAATCTAGACCTCAGAGTCACTGAGGTACTTTCTGAAGTCTGCATTTTGCCCTTGAGAAATTGTATTTCTCCAATCTATTTTCTACTGAGACATGGAAAAGGCAGAATTATTCAGCTAAGAGAGTTGATTCCTATACAAAAGATTACATGATTTGCTAGATCGTGTTCTTTATGATCATTGATAAAATCAAGGAAAAAGACTAACTGCTGCTTCTTGTCAGTAGCTGTAGAATGCAGAGGACAGGCTGACAGAAGAGGGTGGAGGTGGTTTGCAAAGCACCAGATTAGATCAACTTCTTGTCACCTAACACAATCAAAACATTTCCCTTTCATCTTTACTTTTAGCCTTTTTGGCCTACAAAAGATAAGAAAGTACACCAATTGCCTGGATATGAGCTGTATTTCTGAATGGTGGTATAGAAGTTGGAAAAAGAAATCTCTTTCTGTATGCAGATTTTTCCTGAGATGCTTTCCCAGTGTTGGAAACTTCCTTTCAAGCATATATTGCAGAGGGCTAAGAAGAAAAACACTTATATATGTTCTTCTGGGGTAGGAATCCCCAAAGAATACGGACTTTCATGACCACTTATAAAAGTGTGATTGATACCCTGTCATCTCACACTTGTCTGAATCTCATTCGTAGTCATCCATTCATACAGAGACGTTTTTCCCTCTATGTTACACAGGTCTGAGCTGCCCAGGTTTGCTACAATTTCCTACTCTCTGAGAGTATTACTTTCCACTAAGAATGTTCATGCTTTTTAACATCCCTTGTCCTCCTCAAAAGTATCCCAGATGCAGCAGTATGCCAAGTCCTGCAGAGCAGAATACAATGTCAGACCTCAGAGCCATGTGGGTGAAGATGCACATTCAAGGATATGACTTGCAGAACAGCTGGCTGTTGAGATAATATTTTCCCATTGCTTTGCACAATTTGGAAAATTGATACATGACTTTAGCGCTGTAGTAATAATCGGATATGTACAGTGAGATATTTGGTTATTGATCTACTCCTAATCAGGAATCAAACAACCTTATCTTATGACAAAGTGTAATTAACTATTTTGTTAATTACTATAATTATCCTCCCCCCATTTATTTTGACAGCAGTGTCAGTAGTGGGAAACTATTTCCTTAAATTGCTGTTGCCTATTATGAATTACAAATTCATACAATTTTGACAAATTATTTTATTCTCCTTTTAGCAGTGTGTTTTGCAATAGACGACTTTTCACAAAAAAAAAAAAAAAGAGCATCTACTTGAAAACCAAGCTACCAAGATCACACACAGATTAGCTATAGTGGAGCTAACAAGAAGTGTATTTGACCAAATCCAAGATTTTTTTTCTTTCCTCTCCTGTTTAAGTTTCTTTGGATAACTAGATGACATTATAAGATGTGAGGAAAAAAGAAAGGGAAGAAGAATAGAGAGGTAAAGAAGAAGAGGAGGAGAAGGAAGAAGAGAAAACCCGACTGGTTTATAGTAGTAGTTACCCAGACGTAGCTGATGGGGGACAAATGGACTAAATGTGACCCATGAAATTCTACAATTTGTTTTGCCCATTGAAAATGATCCCCTTTCTCTCTCGACTGTGTGATGAGGAGAGGGAGAATACACAGAGACAGCATGATACACTGGTCACACTCTGAGACTCAGAACTGCTTTTAATCTTATCATATCCCAAATAAGTGACTTAGAAATGAGAGGTGGTTGTGGCCAGAAATCTTTGAAAATGCAGGTATTCAAATGGGAGCTCTTCATATGCTTTTAAAGCTGGAATCAGACCATCTGCTCCGTGCTTCATTTAGCAACTTCTATTCTTAACTAAAATACTTTTTGAGCCAGCTGCTTCAGCACTGCAATTCCTTCTTCTGGCCCAGCAGAGCTCAGCCTCTGGGGAGGACTGATAGAGCTTTTAATACAGTGCATTGTCCAAGAGAAACTGAGGTTCTGTTGTTGGGACAAGGTCTATCAAACAGCAAAGAAGACATGTGGCACTAATAGAAAAATTGCTTTCATTAAGATGGGCCTGTATTTTCTGCGGGTTGCATCCTCCACTAGGAAAAGGAGGGAGTAGGGAATAAAAGGTGCCAAACCACATCTGAGCCTAGCACACTCACCAACTGCCTCTGTGATTTGCACTTGCGGACTCTGATTGCTCCAGAGTAAAATTCTTTGTTTCTTGTCTGTAAATAAACATCTGAGGAGTCAGGATCATATTCTGAAATTACTGAATGGGTGAGGAAACCTGGACCACTAAACAGTTTTGTCCAATACATCCCCTTTGTGGAACGGCAGTGACAGAGTTAACTGAGTTGGCACCACTGCTGTAGTGGAATAACCTAGTTGTGTTTTCTGTGTGGCAATGACTAACATGGTCAGCAGTTGGTGCCAATACTGAGCATTCAGTTAACCTCCTAGTTTGCTTGTAGCAAAAGTAATTTACTCAGTACACAGACATCTACTCCAGTCTAATCTCCTTGACAAGAGATTACAAAGGGGTGGCAGGCTGAAGTGGCATAAAATTCCAAATACTGTATCTATTTTTACTCATTGACAATACAGTAATATCCATGGGACAAGGATTAGTAAACAGAGAAAGATATTCTTTCTTAAAAGACAGCTTTTCTCCCTAGTTTAATATTACAGTAGAGCAGATCTTCAAAAATGAAATAGAAAGTTCATCACTGTGCCATCCCAGGGAAGCATTTTTGCAGTATGGACTTACAGGAGCTGAATTTCAAAGTTATGCAAACCCACATGAAAGTGAATGTGATGTTCATATGTAGAGCTATTTATACTGGGTGTACTTGCTTGATTTCAGAGCTAGAAAAAGGAAGACCAGAGGATGAGATATACAACTAACCACAAAAGGACCAGGGAGCTTGATTTTACTGAAGTACTGATGTGGGTTGTGATACTTGGTGAGCTTCCAGAGTCACATGGCAAGATAACACATTCAGCTGTTAGTAAAAAGAATGATATTTCTGGCCTTTGTTATGGAGGAATGTTTGAAAAATCTCATCGAATACGGGCACACTCTGTATACTGATTGTATACACTTTGTATACAATCACTAAAGAGATAAGAAGAGCCAAAATGCACTTACTACAAAATCTCGTGATTTAGCATAGTTTCATAATTTTTAGCGTTTCTCAATCATGGGTTTTAAATGCATGGGGTTGGCAAAATACCACCATCATAACTAAGCAAGAGCTTAATGAATGAATCTAGATGCATTAACAGGATGTGGAATGTAATGCCAATAAATACTGGATGGGAAATGAAATTCAAATAATGAATAAATTTGAAGAAAAATTATAACTTCAGAGATCTATCATTAATACAGACAGAGGGAAAGGCCTATTTCTTAGTTACTCCCTTCACAGCCAGCAGAAATCTACCATTGATGTTAATTAGAACAGGATCAGGCCAGCAATTAGCAATCAAACCCCCATACCTTAATATATTTATATACCAATGATTATTGATAATTTACTTGGGTTAAAATCATCACTGGCACTTGGGATATTCTTTTGCATTTGTATTTGAAAGTACATGTGAAGAGAAGTTTAAAGAAAATCTATTAAGTAAAATATTTGGGATCATCAATGGGCTGACAAGAAACCCCCATGCACATCAATCCCCCAACATTTGTAAAGCCTTTCTGTGCATTTTACAATTTTATCTAAAAAATATGATTGCCACCAATAGAGGAGCCACGAAGTACCGCCAGTGTACAGACAAAGGATATGGAATGCAGCCTGGACCAGACAACAATCATGGGGGTTCCACCTGCTCTAATTCTGTCAGCTCTGCAAACTCATTGGCATTTTTACTTTACTCTTCCTTTTGTTCTTGGACACCAAAGAGAATATTCCAGGCCCTGATTGCACTTCCGAAACCTAAATACCAACAATATCAAGATATAGATTCCCAGGTACTCTGACCTGAATGTTCTACCATCCCCAGGGCTAGCAGATGTGGATGCCTGATTCATCATCCAGCAACAATCAAGAGCACTTTAGGGTGCTTGTGATTTTCTACCTCTCTGGGGAAGTTCTTGTGCCTTCCTTTGAATTCCCACAGGGATACTTGATCACCCTTTTCATTCCAGTCCCATTTCCAGCCTCAGTCAGGCACAGGGTTTGATGAGAGGCACCACCTCTGCAGGCAGGTGCCTTGAGGTGCCACCACTGACTCTGGGGTGCCAGATACGTCACCAGGCAGCTGACCTGCTCTAATGCAGTCAGCCTCCGGCATGAGCAGGATGTCTTATCTCCACCAGTGCCTTATGTGTGAAACTTTCCAATCTCTTCGCAGTCAACCTATCTGTCCCTGTATTATCATCAACAGACTGTTCCCTTTATCTCCTTTACTTGCCCTTTTCACATTTTTTAAAACAATTTCTCTTTATTGGTCATATGATTCAATAAAGTTATTCTCTTGGTAAGTGTGAAAGGTCTTTCTTTTCTTGCCAGTGCAGTGCGTACTTCTGCAGCTCCCCATTACCATGGCTTCCACTAAAAACTATCATCTTTAAAGGTCACTTGTTTCCTTACACATGCAGTCAAGCCCAACAATGATTTAATGACACCTGAACAAGCTTGTATTAAAATTACCCACAGAGTGATCATAAATAATTATTACAAAAAAGAAGAAGAAAGCAAACACATTTCCTTTCGAGAAACTAACACCAAAGATATTAGTTAAAATGTTAAAGTATATTAACCAATTACATAAAACCCTTTCATATTGCCTTGCTTCATTTCAAACATGGCACGGGCTATTTTGTCTGTGAACTCAAGTGGAACAAAAAGCTGCAGAATGCAATTTGTGTCAGGGGCCGGGCTGCGGAGGGACAACTAATTCTAATTAGTGCAAATTCCCCACAGGCCAGTCAGAGGCCTCGTGCAGAAGCCGCTGCCGCCGCTGAGCTCCTCTGCCTGCAACAGGTGGGCCGGGGCGCCTGCCGTGGCCTGGCGACAGCTGAGGGCAGCCCTTCGCCGGACACCCCTAATTAATGGCCAGCACGTCCAGCCTTTGAATGTGATATCTTTTAATATAGTTCTGAACTAAGGAAGATTGGCTCTTCTAATTGGTTAAAATTAAACCGGTGGCAGACTTTGCTAAGTAACGGTCAGGCTGCAATGATCATCTCATTTTAGCTTAAAGCTCTGCCGATCAGTGCAAAAAGGGTAGGGCTGGAAAAAGAAATTACTGGGGGGAAAAGTCTTGGCCATCTGATAACACTGGTATTCTAGTGAGCACGTCCCTAATATGTCCCTAAAATATTTCTACAACTCAATAATATTCAATGTTTGATGCATATTAGAAAGATGCTTTAAAAATTCTGATGGATTATAAGAAATAATGGTGGCAAGGAAGGCACAGGTCATTACCCTAACTATTAGGCTTCCCAAATAAGCCTAATTTTGAACTGTTTGGTCTAAAGCAAACTCAGGGTAAGATGGGCTATCTGACTTGCAGCCTGCCTTCCATCACACCCGCTCCCATTCATGAAAACTGCTTCTGAGAGAGCACAGCCAGCCCTAATGAGAGAGGCAGCCCTTCTGCCCTGCCTGCGGGAGGGAAGGGAGAAGATGCAACAAGATTTGATACAACATGCCAGTTGGAAATGCTTTTTAAATAACCAAGCAATGAAGCATACTTCACAGAGATTAGGATTATCTCATTTGCAAAATCTCATAACAGCTAAACACCAGTAAAAAAACTTTGGTTCAATCCTGCTGAATTATACACATTGAGTTATATCAGGAAAATGCTTAATTGTTAGGGATTTCAGCAACTCGGGGCCTGACACATGAACTGTAAAAAGTGTTTTACTTGGCTTGCATTTCTCCATGTACCAGCCAATGCGAAGCCATGGCAGAAGAAGAGGCAAAGCCTCTGAGGAGCTCTGCTCTCCTTGCTTCCCAGCATGCTGATACGTCGGAGGAGTGTTGGATCTATCCTTGTGTGCTCGTGCAGTGACCCACCATGCACTTGTGTGGCTGCCCTTGACACTGCCCAGGCCCACATATTTTATCCAAATGATACTACCAGCTATACTAAACAGCTATTCTGTATGCTCTGTACCTCTGTACTAAGGGCTTTATTTAGGGACTTTAAATAATCCTTTATCATGATTTCATACCACTCTTAAACTAACAGGATTCATTTCTCTTATTACATTCGTTTTACTACACATTTCAGCTAAAAACACTCCAGAGGGGTGTGCCAACTACAACTATGTCACAAGAATGATTTTATTAAGAAAATGCCTCCAATGCTACCTCATAGCATTTTCCACTACTATTGTTTGGGTTCCACCAGAGGCTAAAATGTGGCTTCTTTTAATAACACATTTGCATAAGTTGATCTGAAAGATCCCCATGTGATGACATTACTTCAGGGTTGGCCTGTCGTCTCAAAAAAGCCCGAGGTGCTAGCCCCAAAGAGATCAAACTCAAGAATTAACTAGTCTTTATAAAGCAGGAACATCTCTACAAGCAGTAAAACAAATGATTATCAGTTCTTTTTGGCGATGGTCTATGCCAAGCTAGAGAAAAACAGAGCTTTCAAACACTGACAATCTGGTATATTGAAGTATGACCATTATTTTTTATTTTCCACATTTTTGGTCCAAAGACAGTTCTGAGTAATTGATTCCCATAATGAGCTATGGTTCGTTAGTCAATTTAATTTATAATTGAATTGGATGGATGTAACTCTGTGTAAAATTGTCTCTGAAGAATCTGTTTTGTTCGTCTGTTCAACTTCTGACAGGGATGGAAGAAAATCTAAATTATTCCCTTCTGCAAGAGGGAAAAACTCTGAAAGTCTCAGCATCCCTTGTGAAATTAAGAGGAAAATATTTTTAATAGTTGCCATGCAAAAATAATATGGCTTTACTAAAATTTATACAACCCTGACAATTAACACATTAATGCCTGGAATGGTGGCTTAAAATGAAAATCAAAACATGGGGAATATATGAATCAGCAGTGCTGTCTGAACAGCTGGAAAGATCACTCTTTACCAGATATTTACTGGTAAGTCACATGTTCTTTGCAAATACTGCAAAATCTGAAGAATTTGCTTCTCCATGCTTTTATACTGATATCCTGATGATACAACTCCATTGGGAAATGAATAGCGTGAAGAATTAAACCCAGTGGATTAAATTTTTCTCCTGTTTATAACTTGGAAACCCAGAGTTGCTCCCACTGTCACCAGTTGTAGGACTTCTCTAAATGTAGTTTGCTTTAGTAGAGATCTGGGAATTGTTGCTCTACCCTCTGCAGGCATTCTCTTGGCCTCTGCAAAGTTCAAAAAATAACAGAGCAGTATATGAGAATGGCTTCTGCTCAGGAGCAGAGGCAGGGAAGAAATACATTGGTTTAGGGGTTTGAAGATGAACAACCGTTTCCATTTTTAAGTTAATTTTGCCCTGGGGTTCTCTGGGCCTCAAGACTTGCATACAAACCCACTTTCTTTCCAGAGAAAATACTGAGGTTCTCATCATGTGCTGAATTCAATTCCCTCCTAATTTTTCATGTCTAAAGAGAAACATTGAGTCTCTGTCTCTATTACTGGTCTTAGCAAGACATACCGGTATTAGAAGATACATTTAGCTTACAATGAAAAGCAAATGAATTAATTCATTCAATATTTGTATTTTTCTATACAGATATGCTGACATTGGTCACCGATTGTGAGTTAGCAGACACAAATGCTAGTAGTAAAAGAACTGCTACACTATTATGTAAGCGTAGTACTGCTTGTAATCTAGCTTCACACAAAAGCAAAATATACATGCTCTGTTTGCTCAAAAAATAAAGTGTACTGAGAAGCATTGCAGTGGGATAGGTGATGATGATCAGCTATTATCAGTCCCAGCAGGCACATATTTTTTCTTAACAGCCGCAGGACTGCTGCTTTGAAAGCCAGGCACAAGGATTTTTTAGTTCAGAGCATTTCACATTGCCTTTTAGAGGCAGGCATGACACACAGCTGCACAAACTCTTATGGCCTCCAGTTAAAGTGTCACTTAACAACCTCATTTGTCTACTTTTGCATCAAGTCCCCAATAAATTCTGATAGGCAACAGGCTCCCAGGCTCCTTATGTTATCCAGATAATGTTTTTTTTTTCTTTTCCTGTAATAGTAACAGTAGAAGTGTTGTGTCCAATCTTCATCATATTCCAGAGTTTGTTTATAATGTTTCTGACCTTTTTTTCCACTAGTAAGTATTTAATCTGGTAGAAGGGATATGAGGCAGGTTCAGTGACTGGTCACACCTATCCACCTCTAATGAAGTGAGCGAGATCATAAAGGTAGAACTGAGGAGAAAATTTGGCTTAGTACATCCACTTAGGGCTGTTTATTTCTGGACTATGCTATATTAATGTAATAACAGACATAGGCTGGAGCTACTGAAGACTGTTCTTACTTTAATGACTACATTCTGGCTGAGAAATTCTTTAATATAAGTAATTTTCAGCACTGCAAATGCACGGGAGACAATGAAAGTTGTTTCTAAAAAATGTTAAAGCTGACATCAATCATTTATACATAATGCACAAAGAAATGAGGGCAAACTCCTCAGTGCAGATAAGAGATGTCACAGTAAACTTATGTTCCACGGCAGCGGTATCAGTTACGATCGATCACTTGGTAGCCAGTGGAAGTTACATTTTTACTTTAGTCTTTAAACTCTTTTGACTGCACTACCAAAAGTATTGTTTTAATCTGAAGTGCTAGATCAATATTTCTGATCAATAAGCATTCATTTCCAACTAACAAGGACAATGGTTAGCGGATTCCTTTAAACATTTTCATTTCAAGGAAATCTCTGCTGTTCTAGAAATCAGATCTCTAACAAAGAGTACAAGGAAAAGGGAAATGAGCACAATACATAGCAGAGAACTTCCAGATAAATTCAGCTCTTCCCCAGCACGTTTCTTTCTCCTATGATGCTAAATCGGTAAATACTTTGTATGAGCTTTATACTTAAACTAATTACAAAATTCGACAGCATTACCATTAACTCTTCCTACCAAAGCATACAAAGCCAAACCAAACAAAAGCCAAACTACAAATGACCAAAACCAAACCGACAAACTTCAATTGCCAAAAATTTAATTCCTAGTGATAACAAAGTACAAATCAACAAATACTTAGAATAGAAAAGCCTGGTTCACTTAGTAAAAGACTGGTACAGCTCCCATGACCTTCAGGGAAATCCCTCCACTTTCAGCCCAGATGAGTTTAGGTCCAAGAAAGACAACACCTGGCCCAGCCAGCAGCCAAGAGCTGGTCCTCTTTAGGGAGAACCTGTCTTCTTGACCACAGACAGATCTCGAGGGCTGAGCACTCTTCCCATTTCCTGGAAAAGCCAGAAACCATCTTGCCAGAACATCTGGAAAGTCTTTCTGACACACCCCACTTAGTCTTGGGCCTTTCAGAGCAGGACACAAGTCTGCTTTAAATGTCTCAAGGACTCTGATGGATATTAGAGGCATGTTTGGCTACCAAGAAATTAGGACTTTTGCCACAGTGGTGTGTACAGACCACTCCCTTGTATTTTACAAGCCTAACTAGGAGGGAACATGTTTTCAATGCCTGCAGCTGTGCTTAGCAGTCCCTGCTATACTTAACATCCTCCAGCTTTCCATTACCCACACACAATAATTTGCTTCTTCTCATACTCTCTTCTTCTCAAGATATTGGCTATTGTTTACATGGCAAGACATACTAGAGTTGTAATTAAAAACCAACTGGATAGCTTCAGGCTGGGCTGTCAGCATCCCACACTGCAGGAACTGTGTGCCTGGTGTCCTCCATCTCCTCATAGCAGTCCTGGCCCTGAGGTGGTGGAAGTTGTTTAACAAGTCCACAGGCACCTCCTTCACAGGGTGCAAAGCCAGGCTGCCGCAGCCATGGGCATCTTCCCCAAAGAATGGATTTAGAGGGAACTTAAAGCTGTGACTCGCATGCCCTGTGACCAGTGGCCTCTGTCTACGTGGGAGCACTCACACAGTGTTGACCTGCCTATGTGACACCAGCTTGAAAGCACAAATTAGAGCAGAGCCTGAAGTCTACACTCTACCTCCTCCTCCTCCTGGTGACAGAGCTGTGGTTGGGATAGGCTGCAATTAAAATCCAATAAATACTGCATTCTACTGTTCATATGGACTTCATTCCCCTTCATACTTCCGTGGCATTACTTTGAGTTTTGAATCCACCCCAAAATTGAAAGTTAAGTCAGAAAATTCGTCTGTTTTAATTTGTATTTATCATAACCAGTGAATTGCTTGTGGATTTCTCTCAGAAACATAAATCAGTCAAGATTTTCTCAACTGCACATGTCCCATAGAACTTTATGAGGAGTCTGGGCCAAACTCAGGGGTCCATGCCATCTTTGCTCTTAATCTAGAGATGAGATATAGGGGAAGCCAGCTGCTAAAGTGCGTTGCATGCAGATTATGCTTTTCTCACTGGGAAATAATGGGAAAAGAATTTTGGCTCCATTAAATACAAAGTGTCCCCTCAAACAGAGGGCTTAACACAAAATGAATGGAAGGTCAAACTTTTGTTGGGCTATTAATCTGTACTGTGACTTATGCAGATTGGAAAATACATGAGAAATGTAAACAGAGTGTTCACTCTGCATTAGATAGCAGGAGATAGGCATAGGCAGAATAGATAACCTTTTGTGAACACTAGGAAGCTGGATTTTATGTGAAACTTGTCTGAGCCCGACTCTTTATGGTGCCTATTCATCTACTACAGTACTCAAGTATGAAGGAGTGGGTGAAGGAGGAGGAATAAGAGGAAGAGGGCTGCTGGACAGATGCATAAATTTACCATAAATGGTAAAGCTTTCATTGACTTTAACTAAGCCAAGAAACCAGTTCTGCTTTTAAAGGCAATACAGCCAAAGAGTGACATGGGCAGCACAGGACTTTGGGCAATACTAATCTGCATGAAAAAGTGGCACATTCATGAACACCCGAAATCATGCTAAATCTAAACACAATCTTATGCATCATAAAACACATATATATCGCATTTTCCACTGTCTTTGTTGTCCAGTTTCTTTCTCCCCATCTGTTTTGGCATTGTGTTCCATTCTTCAGGTGTTTTCCAGTCACAATTATTCCCTTGTTTCAAAACGCTGGTTCTTGCTCATTTATTTTGCTGACCATGCTTTTTCCATCCTTTACTACGGTCTTCTCTTTGACTTGTCATGACCTATGTTTTTATTCTGGGCTCTTTATTTTGTTCTGCTTCTCTTATTCTTGTTCTTTCCCCCACTTTCTCACACAGCCTCCTTTCTATCTGTCATTTCCTTTGTGCAGCGTTCTCTTTATTTATCTCATCGCTACTTCCTTTTCACTTTTTCCTACTGCTGTACTTACTTTCTCTCTGTTATTTGCTTATATATTCCAGGTTCTAAAGGGAAGAATTCAATTTTAAAGAAATGGTGGGATTTTCTGTCATTGTGTAATGATTTTCAAAATGGTTTTAAAAGTATAAAAACAGACAAAATTATCAGTAAGGACTTTATTCTCTTCTCTTCTCTTCTCTTCTCTTCTCTTCTCTTCTCTTCTCTTCTCTTCTCTTCTCTTCTCTTCTCTTCTCTTCTCTTTTCCTTTTTCCCCTTATTTCTTTTATGCAGGAAATAGACATTTCATCATTTAATCTTTGATTTCCTCTGGGCTCTGACAGGAGGATTTTGGTTCAGTTAAAATCAAGCAAATATCCAATCACCTGAATGATCCATACCAGAAGCTTCTCTGGCAGAACACAGTCAGATAAATCCCTCAAAACCTTCTCTGTATGTCCCCAGAATATCACTATGTGACTAAAGATGACGCAGTAGCTTCCTGTCACCCAATCCAGCTAGGCATACCTATAAGCCTAGTGCAGAAGAAAAAGATACTGGATGTTTTCCACCCTTCTAAATCCTAGGCTTGTAACTTAGGTGCTCTGAAAGCACACAGGTCTCTCCTCTACACGGGCAGTTTAGCTCTCAGAGTCCTGTGCTATGCTCTGAACTGCAGTTCAGCAAGATGTTTAGAAGCAGTTAGTATGAATAATTCTCTTTGTGCTCACCACCTACCTGGTGTTCTTCAGCAAACACCAGGATTGCAGTGCTTCTGACATCGCTTACACCAAAACTGAGCAGATGGAAAGAAGGCAGATGAGGAGCTAAACTAGTACATGACAACAGTCTACTCTCTGTGATTGGCCATGGCCTTGCTGGAATCTGAAGGCTGCTGCTGGCCTGTGCACTGGAGTTTGGGAACCTCACCGCACTGGGTACCTGAGGTATGACACAACTAGAAGTGTGTACTATACACATGGCATATTAAACAGCTGATGTTACATGCTTTGGGGGAATATTTCCCCCCAAATAACTGTGGGAAATATTAATTATTTATGGAATATTTGCATAACTGCATAATGTGTCTAGATATAAATAACAGATTATTTGCATAACTGCATAATGCCACTAATCACGGGAAGAAAAAAAGAACAAAATATTTCTGGCATTTGATCACACTGTGTCATATATGCCCTGTGATTCTTCTTCAAGCTCTCCCAGAGAGAAGCTGAAGCCAAAACTAAACTAAGCTCTGTACGCCTGTATTTCATAAGAGGAACAACAGGTAAATTTTCAAACACTTTGCAAATGCTGTGTAGACAGTACTCCAACTGCGAGGCCTTGCAAACCCCTACAGGCTGGATGGTGTTTTGCACAGATTATTTGTCCATAACTGGAAGAGAAAAACAGCCCATGTGCACAATGTGCATGCATTTCTACAAGCAAAATTCACAACTCTGTCATCCATCCTGTCACCACTTGTCTCTCAGGCAGCAGTTTTCATCCTTACATCAAAGTGCTGAACCAGGGGAAGAAGTAATGTTATCCAGATAAGGACACTCCGGCCTAGAAATATGAAGTGACTTTGGCAAAGTCAGAGCGCAAATCAGCAAATCAGCTGTCAGGGAGATGGGCTAAAGGTCTGTCCAAGGCTTCAGCTCAGCAAAGCTAAGAACCATTGTGGAAAGGGAAGACAGCCCATGCCATGCAGAAAGATACCAGCCCAGAGGAAAAGCTGTGCGCACACTCTTTCTCCCCATCATCAGGGAGCTGAGAGAAACACTGCAGTGATCTTACTCTTGCTCAAAGGCATCACTAAGCAGAAACAAGCCTGAAAATATGAGCTGAGTTCGTCAAGCTTTAATATTCCCTAATAACCACTGTTCTTTCTCTGTTAAAGATTTCCTGATAACTGCTGTTCTTTTCTCCGTTAAATACTATTTACTTCAGTGCTGGAGTTTCTAACATATACAACACTGACTTCATTTTTAATGGTATTTTGGTCTAATTTCAGAGCCTGATTTCCCAGTACAAACTCAAGTAACAAATATATAATTATTCTCATAAATAACTCAGCACCTTACAGTAGGTTGCAAACAAGTTTCCCCACAAGGCACAAGTGCCCTATATTAAATTCTTTTAAAGTGTTAGTTGATTAAGGTAAAAATTAGTTGTTATTACCTTATGGACATTTTAGTTTTCACAGCATTTCAAAGCTGGTCCTATCAGGAGTAGATTTGTTGCCACCCACTGGTACAATCATCAGGAAAATTAATAATCATGTTCAGTCTGACTATAAATCATTGTGGTACAGGCAATTAATTTCTGTAGAAAAATGAAAGATCTATAAGAAGTATTATTGTGCAAACTACATGATGTGAAAACTCAGATCCAGCACAGGCAAATTAGAAAACCAATGCAACTAATTCCAGAACGTGATAATGCTGGGTCATCTAAGGCTGGACGGCCAGAAATTCTGAATAAACGATTCTGGCAGCTCCTAGCAGCTAATGGTTGTTTTATCATGTTTATGCTGCATTTGGAATTCGTGAACCCGATACAAGCATATGTACAGAGAGTGAGTCTGGACAAAACAGTCACAGCTAAGATTTTTCATACATCTTCTACTGCTAAAATGAGGCAGATTCTTGCATTTGTTTACATCCTTGCCATCACAGAGGGCAGATTTCTATATAGCTCCCCTCCCATTAAGGCCATGGTGGTCCTGGTGAGAACTGAAGGGAGATGATGTGTACACACAGAGACCACCATATGCCCCTTGTAAGCTAGATTTGTATCTCTCTACCAACACACACTACAATCCTGCAAAATCATGTGTTTGCTGGAAGTTAGGCAAATATAGCATCAAGGCCATAAAGTTTAGTTTATGTTTAGAATCAAAGAAAATAAAGCAGCTAGAAGCTCTATATTTTTATTGTCTTACCTATTAAGATAGTATGTCCTGTGGCTCTATGAGAGATACTGTTATAGAAGACTGAAATTCAGCTTAATTTGTTACAAATAAGTCAAATGATTCCCAAAATATCTGGATTTGAGTTTTCAATATTTAGGAAATAAATTAAACAAAATCCACATACCACAGAAACAAAATAATATTTTGCCACCAGCTTTTCATCCATTAGACACATTATTCTCTAGGGAATAATTTCAGTCAAATTCACCATACCTGAAAACACTTGCACAACATTTACTAATACCTTGAACTGAAGGCTACAGGCTGATGGAAAAGTAAAATCTCCACCCATTTGTTGCTGGATTTTCAAAAGCCAGAATGAATAAGGATAACGATGGAAGTAACTATAAAGTGAAACATCTAAGAAAAAGAGATAAATTAATTCACATCGTGATTATTTACATATAAAAAAATTGAAAAATTGTAAATAAATATTTTTAAAAGCATTTTAAAAAGATGGATGGACCTCCTTTTTTAGCCAATTATAAAATGTCTTCTGCCGCTTGATCCAGCTTTGAAATCAAATACTTTGAAGTATAAGTATCTGGACTCCACAGGGAAGTTCATTATTGAAGAAGCACATATCCATGAATAAGGAAGCTCTCTCTTGGAAAATCTTGCAGGACATTTTTAAAAGTTTCTAAGATGGAAGCAGAATGGACAAATAATTATCTGTCATAGGGGCTCCTGCTTATTTTGTAAGAGCAAAACCAATTCAACAGGCCATATTAATTTGCAATTTACTCAGTGTTCAGGTATGAAGTATCCCAGACAGAATGCACCTAGATGCTTTACTGGATGAAACAGCATGCTACCAGAAAGCTACCGCCTGTAGTTAGAAAAGAAAGCCCAATTTTCCCATTAGGAAATAGATGTAAATAATTCAGGGACGTGATGTTTTCCATGGAGATGCAAGATGCATTTAATGCATTTTAAACAGCTGAAGGAAACTCCAAAGAAATGTACCTGCTTCCACAAAGATCTACACAGATCTTTATATTAATATATGGGGTTTTGGACCACACTGCTGCCCACAATAGTATAGTTTATTTACTAAAGACAAGCTTGTGTTTAAGACGTTGAAAAAACCCTTTGTACTTCCAGCAAACCTGCAAACAAACATAAACATACCAAAACAATAGAAATAAATTTGCTTGTCACTTTGTCTCTTCCTTTTCTTCTCGATATCCCCAAAGGAAATCCAAATCTTGCAAATGACCCTAGCCATGTCCTTAGATGCTTTGGAGAAATAATTTAAATAACTGATGTTAACAAATTTTGCAATTTGTGAGCTACCCTATATGCTTTACTGGACAATTACTGACACATTTCAGGAAGTACAATGCCTGGACGAGCGGTCTGTACCTATATGGGCTTAGTGAGCTGTGATTGCCCACTGTACACTTTCTGTACACATCGAGAGGTCTGAAACCCTCCCATACCACCCACATATGCCCCAAACATGCTGTGTACTATTCAAGCGTAGCTAAACGTGTTCTTTCATTTGGGTTTCAAATGACATTTTCATTTTAAATTTAAGTATTGAGCCATAGCCAAATCTGTGCTATCGTCTAGGTTTATACGGTCATTATAAAGCTTTGATAAACATCTAGGCATAACATATAGTTGACTGCAATCTATCTAATCTATCTGTCCATCTCCTCACAATTCTTCCCATATACGGGACATAAATCTTAGGCAGGGTTTTGAGAATGTATTAGGATAGTATCAAAAGAGATGAAAATCACAGCTGTTCCAGCTAAAAGCCCTTCCTGATTTGTTAAACAAACATAAAACTGAGTTGAGAATTTCCCAGATTCACCTGGTTCAGCTGTATACAAAGAGCAGTTAAATTAAATGATCTTTCTTACAAAGGTCAAAAGTTAAGTGTGCCTGGTTACATGAGGCCTCATGCCTAATGGGATGATAATCCAATTCTGTGGCATCTAGAAAGAATCCTTCTCCTAGTTATTAAATATGCATGTCTATCCCAAGCAAAATATATCGGAGCAGTGAGAAGTGGAGATAATATATCGCACCAGAGTAGAGTTGCAAAAATGTCAACTTGAAACAGAAGAGTAGGGAAGAAAAAACAAACTAAACCTCCCACAGACAGTTCCACAGGGTAAAAAGAACTGGAAAATATTTGCAAAGTCAAATGTTCATAACAAAACCTGAAAGAGAACCATGCTCACACTGAAGTTACATGACTTTTCCCAGGCAATGATTATTCTAATTTTGATGCAACATTTTAATAATCACATTAACTACTGATAAAAGAAAGAACAGGAACTTCATCTTTCAAGGTAGTAACTCCACAGCAGGTTTTGTTTCCACAGACAATCACCCATATAATCTATAAGATTTTCTTATTTTCAAGCGAATAAAATTGCAAGTGCCAGTTGCAAAAGAAACAAAATGTCATTACGGAAATTAAAGTTTCTTTAACCAGAAATCTTACAGTCAACCAAGTCCTTTTAGTCCTTCAGAGCTGTTAAGAGCCAGAATTGCACAGAGTTAAGACCAGTAAAATTCACAAGAACTTTTAGTAACACATTTCAGTGCTCTTCCACTGTGTCACACGGCTTTCCATCAACAGCTCAGGAAATTCTGAACAGGTAAATGAAAGAGGCAGATGCCAGACCCTCTGATCAAGGCGAGCATGATGGAATGCTAACTGCATTTGAATGGTACTACTTGCTAGGTGTAGGATGTCCTCTGAAAAAGAGTGCAGCCTCTCCCAGTGGTTAATCACTTTCTCATTAGAAATACGGGCCTTACTTGTAGTTAGACTGTCGTGCTTTGTCTGGGAAGCCACCAGTCTTTGTTATGCCCTTCTCTAGTAGCTTATACAATGTAATACACAGAAATGCTTTTTGTCCTGGGACATCCATTATACCATCAATCATCTTTTTGATATACTGATTTTGTGAAGCTCCACTCAAACGTTTTTTTGCACTTAATCCTCTTATTAAAATAGGAACACCAAAGGTGCACACAAATTCCCAGCATAGCCTCAAGATAATGAGCATAAAGGTAAAATCTCCCCTTTATTGCTCAATGCTGCCCTGCTTATACAGTAAGGACTTCAGCAGCTACTTCAACCACCTGGAGGTCAGGATAAGTGCCTAAACTTTTCCCGAATTGGTGTTTTCCTGAGCACAGTTCCTCCTCCCATACAAATAGAAGGCATTACTCATTCCTGAGTAACTCTGCATTCAGAGGTCCTGCAGCAGGTTGTATTTGAACAGAGAATGCCACTGCCGTATGAACTCCCAAGGCACCAGCCTTCTGGCCATTCATTCTCCTTTCCTCATTATTCACTGTACAGCTATGACTCCACATTAAACACTCCCTCTTCCTGGGAGAAGCAGGAAGAGGGGAAGCGGCTGAGGAGCCAGGGCAACGGTGGCTGCTTGAACACAGTTCCCCTCATGCCTGTGCAGAGCTCCCGTTACCAGACCTGTCACATGTCATTTCCCAACCAGACTGCACAAAGGGCTCAGTGACTGAGCTCCTGGTTGGCAGCACTTGGGAGGGAGAGGTCTGCCCTGGGCTAAGGCCATTGTGCCATCCAAGCAAGGAAGATGGTTTTGGTGAGTTACTTCACAGCTGTTTCCCTCCATCCTCCTGTCCCTATCAGCAGCTGCTCCCCCACTTCCCTCCCGAGACTCCCTATGTGCCAGGGGCCAGCTGCAAGTTCAACTCTCCAGGGCTCTCCAGGGACAGGGTGAGTGGCAGGACCTTGCTGCCCAGCACTGGTGCTGCTTTGCCACGGGTAACCTTGTGCCAGGCACGGCATGAGCCAGCAATGCTGCACAGCCGCTGGGGGAGGCCACTCCCCTGCAAGTCCCAGCCTTCTGCTCCTCCATGAATGGGCACTTTAGAGACACTCCTCCAAAAAGGATGGGCACCTCAACGAGCAGAGACCAGCAACCAAGTCTCCTCAAATCAGCCAGCTGTAGATTAAAACAAATACAGAAACATCCAAGGATCCAATAAACCCTCAAACCTTTGCAACAACTCAACTATTTGAGCTGGAAAAATCACCTCTGGATTTTTTCTCATTGTCCTTCCCCAACAGGGAACACGAACACTGCTTGGCTTTGTACTGAGCACCACCCAGCCCAGGGAACTGAACAGCAAGGAGCAACACAACAGAGAGAGTGAGTAGTGTGACCTACAAAGGCAGCGAGGACTGTGTGAAGTGGCTGCTCTGCCGCACTCTGAAGCAACAGGACTGACAGAGCACAGTCCTCTCGAAAGGTTGGGTTTGAAGGTGAAGCAGGAGTAGAGCCCAGCTGCAGACTGAACAGCACTAATACATTGCCATTTCAAGATTTCCTTCATAATAGAATTTTCATGAGACTCATCAAGTTTCACCCATGCTTACACATTACTTATCACTGTGGTATTTGAGCACCTTAGACCAACTGTTTCATGTGAAACTTGTTGCCATAGGCCAAAATCTCAGGAGGTTTTGGATGTATATTAGTAGTTCCTGTTCAGTTTTGGGTCCAACACAGACTTCAAACTACTAAGGTGTTTCGAGAGCCTTAGATACAAAGGTTCTGCTTTGGACTGATGTTTCTTCCTTTACCAAAAAATCACTTAGATCATTTCCACTGAAGTCACTCCCTGTGCATCTGTCTTCTTTATCAGTATGTTCCCAGTGTGTTTCTTGTTGCACACTGTTTTAATTAGTGTTACACAGTCTTGTATATTCAGCAAAAAACTCAAAATATGACAAATGTGATTAAATGTTTCAGTTTTGAGAACATCAGCTTAGGTAAGCTTTTACACAATAAGACATTAATAATCTTTTGCATACGATATAAAACAATTTTCTGTGATTGATTAACTGTGTGCTGATCTTAACAATGATAACAATGGATGAGCACTACTCATTGTGTAGGCAGATATAGTTAGAGAGATATACATTAAAAATTATCATAGAATTAGGAAGTAAATAAATGTTTAAGTCAAATATTTGTTCTTTTATCCTTGGAATCTAATGATTACAAAGCTTATTGGATGTTTCACATTTTACTCAGCAGCAATCATGTGGTTATTATTGGTAGAAGAAAACAGAGAAGAATTGAGTTACAAATTTCAATAAATAAAGCTTTTTACTAAATTTGTATGGACTGGTATATATGTGTTTGTGGCTGCAAACTATATATTAGACTCAAAATGAAACAGGGGAGGATAAAATACCTCAAGGCCCCAAATGATGTAAGCAAGGCTCTATGTATTAAATCTTAAAATTATCATTATGTGTTAGGTGTGTATACACACCACTGCTCTCTACTGGGTTAAGTCAGAAGTGCTTATCTTTGACTAAATGCCTGCACTGTCGCTAAGTGAAAATGATTTTTCCTTAGATCACTTGATAAGAATTTGTTTACAGAGCAACGAACAGGTTTTAACACTGATGTTTAGCATAAATTAAGGTGGCCATGTTGTGTAACATAGTGTCAACAACCCCTGTGTAGGGCAGTTGCATCTCAACTTGTATTACTATAAATGAGATCTAAAATTATGTTAAGAATTGAACATACTTTTTTTTTTTAACAGTTCCTACTCATTTAAATGGTATCAACTACCCATTCAAACTGCCTGTGTCTTTGTTTCATGCCTCTGGTCCCCATAGGCAGAGCCATCCCAAACACCAAGCAGTTCAAAGAAGCAGATAATTAACTACTGCCTATTGTACAAATTGCACATTTTCAATTAATGTTCTACCTCACAGGCAGGGCAGTTAGTTTTAATCAGTCTCATGACATCAACTATTGTGGTTACTGTTCTCAGGTACTAGAAGGCACCTTGATGGTGCCATGCAGGCAGACTGCAGCATACAGCCCCCTCATTTGGCCTCTCCTGTGTGTAGTGCTCCTTCCTAAACATTTGAAAGAAAAAGGTTATAAGGTGAGGGAATCACTAAAGGTCATTCTTCTTGGGAGGGGCTGTGCATACAGAGTTCAAATGGTTTTAAGTTCCTATACTCAGTTTTCATAGCTTCAGGCCTAAGCCATGCTATGGAAGATAACAGAGATCAGGTGGACACAAAGGCAATTCAGAGCCATTTTCTCTTTGCATCTGGCTTGCAGCATGCTCCATCAGCACCACTGCAGCCTGGTGTAGTTTAGAGACACCTTGACACTACTCTATCTAACTTTGGTGGAACTGCAAAAAATGGCTTTTATTCTTGTTTGTTTGCCTGTTTGTGGTTGTTTGTTTGTTTGGGGTTTTTTTGGGTGTCCTGTGTTGAACACAGATTATGTAATTATAAGAGCCAGGTTTAGTTCCTGTAATTGAGTTTTTTAAAAATAACACTAAAAATTTCAACACACCAGAGAACTAAAAACATAAAGTGTTTGGATTTGGGGTGGAGATGGGAGAGGGAAGACAGAACAGAAAACTCAGGGAGTAGAGCAAAAAAATCCACTTCATTTTCACAAGTAAGAGAATGACCTTTATAATGCAGTTGGAGCCTTGCTTCTTGTCAGTTATGGGTCAGTGCCCTATTACTGTATTGTCCGCACACCATCACTGCAGCAGTGCAGCCACACCCCTAGAGGGAGGTTGTGTCAACATTTCTGTTACAAACCCCTCTTTCCAGGAGGTTAAAACCTGTCTGTCAGCAAGGAAATAACTTTATTAAAAACAAACCTTGATAAAAATCCATTTGGCCACTTTCAGATGATTACAGGCTTGTCCCAACATAAGAAATACACTGGTTTCAAAGCTGCTCTCATGCAACTTTAGAAGGGTTTTGCATGAACCCCTTGCCTGGCTTGGCTGCACCCATGAGACTTGGGGAGGGAAGGCACTGGAGGAAGCGCCTGGCTTCCTGGAACTCCTCACTACTTTAATGCCCTGGGCCCTTCCTGGAAAGGCTGCTGGAAGGTGAGATTTTCCCAGAGACCCAGTCCTGCACCAAGTCTCAGTCCCTCATGAGCTGGAGGCTGGAGTCAAAAGATGGGAAATGTTTCATTTTACCACAGACGTCTTCAGATGCCTCTTTCTAGTGGAGGTGACTTTTGCTCCTGCTATGGAAATAGCAGCTTTGGGAAAGCAACAGTGACCTGTTTCAATACAACTCCCATTAGCACAAGGGAAGTGCATCAACCCCTAATTTTAGGTGAAAGCTAGGGTTACAAATATGTATATATACATATAAAGAATTATACTAAACTTGGATTTGGCTCCATTTGTTTAAGAAAAGCCTATAAACATACACTGAAGCCATACACCAAAAAAAGCTTTTAGTGGACTCAGAGGGGTCTTTCTGTTGTAATAGGTACATTTACTTGGGTTTTCAGTCCAAAAAATCCATTTTATGTGTATATCTGGCTGGGAGATTTACATATCCAGGCAGATTTTTAGGGAGTCAGTCTCTTGTGTGTAAATAAGAGATGTCATTTGTTAAGATCTAATAAAAAAATCTTTAAATCATGTACTTTAAATTCAAACCTCCCCCTTTAAATTGAAAACAAGTCTGAAACTAGCCAAGTCAGAGAGGCTATTTATTCTATAGTGCAAACGCTCTCACTTTATGGGAATTTTCTCTTTAAGATAGGCAGTTAAAATAAATAAATAAAGGAAAATAAACTATGGTGTATTAAAGAGTTTCAAAAAAATGAGGTTCAGATGCACTTCCCACTATGCCTGCTTTGCTTTCGAGCAATTTTGATCACAAATAAAACCACTTTAGACCAAAACTCTGCATCAAAACAGAGCCAAAATAGTTAAGTCCACAACATGAGTGCATTGCAGTGAAGTAAACAAGTTCTTCATAACACAGAGTTGAAATTGTGGCATTAGAGACTTGTAGGTCTTTGTGAAATATTAACAAAGTAGAAAATTCCAAGATAAAACCCTGGCCTGAAACATACTGTCAGAAAGAGGGATCTTAGTACACTGTGTGGCTTCTCAGTTTGCCCCCTGAAAAACACAATGTACAAATTAACCACTGTGTCCCCTGAATCTCAAATTAATTCTCATCCAGAATACTAGAGAGTATGTCAGATACTGCAGTTTGGTTCTGCACCTCGGTTTCCACATAGGCAGTACCTAAGCCTAGGACTAATGTCATGAGCAGGAAAAGAAAATGCAGGCTGATGAGAGGAGAAAATCTCCTTGTGTTATTCTAATCACTGCATTTCTGGTTGCTTTTCATGAATCCCCAAGACTTTTCTGCAAATACATCATCTGAAGACAGTCAGACCTGCAGGTGCCTAATAGCTACTCCACAGTTCTAAGGATTTTGACTTTTTCCTTTGTTTCTCAATTGTTTTCTCCCAAGTGTCAAAATCTTGAATCATGGGATTATTCTTTTAACTGATGACATGATCTTTCTCTGCAGATCTGTCCACTTTCAACACAATTGAGAGCTTGTCAAGAACAAGAATCCTTAAATAGTTCTTAAAAAATTAACAAGAAAGATCTGCCAACTGAGATCCCTTCTGTATGGCAGGGCAGATTAAGGAGACGTTACAATTCTATGGACACTTGTAAAAGCCCTGGCCACATTGCGTCAGAATCTTTAAGCAACACTAATGTTTGGATCAAATACGTGAATACGAGGTGAAGGAATGAAGGCTGATTCAGGAATGCAAGATCCATTAAACTATGCAAGTATGCATGAACTGTAAAAAGTGGATCCCATACATATCAGCTATAGCCCTTAGCTGTTAGCAGGTGTGAATCAGTCAGTTGTACAATTCATTTGTCTACCTAATTGCACTGAAGATAGGCTTTTACTTTGCCTATAACATCACTAATGAGTAGGTTTTCAGTTTGATCTAACTAATTAATTCTTGTTAACTTCCTTTGCATTGCTGTTCTTTTAATTTAACCAGAGACAGCACCAGAGTTGCTACTAGTGTTTAGTCTCAACTAGATTACTCCTATTCATTAAGGTCTGTAATTGTTGGTCATACCCTCCCAAATGGTCATTACAACCTCTGGCTTGCATATTGAATAACAGCAATTTCCTGGCTCCAACAGACTCTCATGTGAGGGAGGGGAAAATGCTAATAAAGAAAGAATGAATGATTCTCTGCTTCATTCAGTGCTGTGTAGATTTCCTTTACAGCAGAAATTGTACTGAGGTGGTAAAACGGGTTTCTTGCAGGCCCCCTACCTCCACCCTGAGTGAAAACAATAAGAACCAAGTCAAGCATTCCCTGCTACTGTGATTACAGCATCCGTAAAAGTGATTATATGGCTGCTGTAATCAACTTCAATGAAAGCTGCCTGTTAGAGCTTCAATAATTACTCATTTCTGTTAACAGCTTGCTTTCAGTTTAGTACTTTGAGGCCTAGGAAAAAAAATGGTGTTTTAATAAAAGATCCTGTGAACGCAGTATTTTGGGGGGTAAGAGCTTGTGTGTGGGCAAATTAAAAAAAAAAAAAATGCACATGCAACTTTTTTGTCCTGTGCTCAATAGCAGCCCCTTTTCATTTAAGCTCAGAATCTATTTAACCAGCAACAAGCACAAGTTCATACAGGGTTCAGTCATGTACTGAATGTTTACTGAAGGAGGCACAATAGTTTAAATAAAGTGGCGGTTTTAAATATTTTACCCATTTCTTTAAACAAATTGCCAATCCTTAAACTCTGTGTTAAACACATTTCAAAAGCAAAATACCACAAAGCTCTCTTTCAATAAAACCACCACTTTTGTCATATTATGCCTCCTTCGTCTTGATGTATTTTATTTCTGCAAAGCTCTGGAGAAGAATGGAGCTTACAGAAGTTAAGGGCTCATTTTTAAAACAAAACAAAAGAACCATTTAGTCTGAGATTAAAACAACACAGGTCACCATTGCCCTCCAATGTTTGATGTTCTGCAGAGCAATGACACAGCTAGGGATAAGGGAGGCAGACTGCAGAGAATTAAAGCTGACAAACACTTCCACCTCAAACCTAAAATCCCAGGCAACCTTTTCTGAAGTTAAAATAAACCCTAAACAACAAAAAGCAGAGGAACCACTCCTCTTGTTTAGATAACTTCATGACTATACTTTTATTTCTCTTATGTGCCTATACACTTCTCCTTTTGAGACAAAAAAAAACCACCAAAAAACCAAAACCAGAAAGGATCCTCTCAGAGTATCCAACAGAAAGCTAAAATAGTTAAAAATGCTGTAAGATCTTATAAGAAACTCAGTGAAGTCTGTGTAAGTATAAATGAGGTTGTTTCTTCACCTAGAATCTTTTTCCACTTTGGGAAGGTTTACAGTAAGATTTCCTGTAACTCAAGGGCCAAGCTTCCTGAAGGACAAGCTCTGTTCTGATGAGGGGCTACTGGTCACGGTTTCTGTCCCTGTAGGAGTCCTAACAAGCAGCACAGGCTGCTGGAGAGAGGACATGCTATGAAGAACACACTGCTGCCTCCTTGTAACAGGACTGTGTCTCCTGCAAAGCCTTGCAGCTGATGGCAGCTTTTGTTCCAGCCAGATGAGAGGCTGGGGGGACTTAATCCCCCCCTACCCCCGAGATCCCAGGGGAATGGAGTTAGCTGCTGTCTCACCTTGCACATGATGCCCAAACACATTTCTTGATCTGACACATGAAAGGCAGGGGAAGCACTTCCTGCTTTAGCACCTGATCAGTAGCATCAAGGAGAGCTTAGCCGTATGAACAATAAACACACCCTTTCTTTAAACCACCTTGGCCCAGAAATGCGTAACGTGTTCCTTGTCCTCAGTTTATCTCATAGGTCAAGTAACACAAAAAGATGTTATTAATGCCTTGAATGTAATACAGTGCATGACATTTACATAGCATCTTTCATCCTGAAGGATCCCACAGCACTTTATAAATTATATGTTTATGGAAATTCCTCCCCCATTAGAATGAAGACAATATGGGAGTATAAGTCAGCAGCCAGTTGGACGAATGCTCAGCAGCACAAATTTGGTCAAGGGCAACAGTTGGAAATATCTACTCTTGCAAAGAATGGCATGAGTTATAGAGAACCTAATTTTCCTTGGTACCTGCAATCACTGCTTTATTGTGCATGCACTGTTTGGTTGTATCCACTGGAATTTCTATAAACCTTCCACTGTTTCTGAGGACAGAGCATTCTCAAAAAGAGGACATTGCTTTCCCTGGTGATCCATCAGAATGCAATTCTGCTATGAAAGAAGGCACCATGAATGACCTGTGTATCGCACCAGCTGCCTAGATATGGTTTCAGTGTAGGGCAGCATCTTCAGTTGGCATAGTCCCATTTACTTGAAAGGATCTATTCCAAAGTGTATCCTCTGGGGTTTCACTTCATAAAATGATTCCATTTTACAATTTAATTTTCCTTTCCTGAAGGAAGTGTTGACAACGGACATAAAACATGACCATAAACATTTAAAAAGAAGAAAAAAAAGTGTTATTTTCCTGTGAACATCAAAGGATAGATTTCTGGTGTTGCTCTTTTCTTTTTGTCACCTGTGTGCACAGTGGAGTCATCTTTTGTTCTCTCTACTTCCTTACAAGAGACTTCACTGAGGGCAGCCGGCCTTGCCCCCTGGGCAGAGGCTCTCTCTCAATGGACAGAACACTCCTGAAGTCTTTGGGCTCTGGGTGCAAGATGGAGGAACATTCCTCTGCTTTACATTGTGTGCAGCAACCTGACTAGTGCAGATCTGTAGGCTCTCAGATGGAGCACATCTGTCACATACCTTCCATCCTCTCCTTTTACTCAGTTTGATTTAGATGTGGCCTGGTTAGACCAAAGTATTTAGGCACAAAAGGAATGCGAAAAAAGAGGAAAAAAAAATTTTCAAGCTATTTGGTACTATATATTTTCCCAAAAAAGATGAAATCTGATCTGATTTTTATGTGTTTGTTTTCTCTGAAAATCAAGATGGGGGTCTGCAAGCCCTCATTCAGAAACTTCCACCACACAGGAACTGTCAATAGATCAATGTTTGCAGGATGAGGAACCTGTGGAAAGCCTTTCACACAGCTGTCTGTCTAGGCAGCCTCTCCAGTGCAGCTCAGTAAGAGTTACACTGAAATTAGTAGGAACAATTTTTCCTGTCATGTAACTGATCTTAATATATTTTTGCAAGTAATTTAACATGAAACAAAATCATAAAACATCCTTTCATTTTCTATTACCTATCCAGTATGTTATTTCTGTAGGAAAATTAATGAGAACAAATTTTGTGTTTCTTTGGCTATAGGAATGGAGATTTTCTCTGGTCTTTATGCACTAGTACAAAAAAGATTCAATATGACCCATAACTGCTAAATCATCACAATGTAACTTATTATAACCTGTCTCCGGAACTTTGTATTAAGCAGACTAATGCACAAGCCCCAAAACTCTTAAAGCAGCTATTGTGTTATATAGTAGGAGAATGCTGTAAACAAAATGCTAATACTTGTCAGAATAAACCCGAAAATCTTGAAAACTGCAGGACATAAGTTTTCTCAAGCACGGCCACTTTTGCAAACTACTGTAACAAGATTCAACATTGAACTTTTCACACTGACAAACAGGAAGCTTTGGTACAAAGTATTGGAGAGCTGGCTGGGAATTGTGATTTCTGCTCCACAAATAGCTTGTGTCCCACAGGTGCTGAGGTAAAACTAAACATTGAAAAAAAAAATCTTGAGCCATGATCTAATTTTCTTTAACATTCAAGAAACCTACCCCCCCCTAGAAAAGTTGAAGAAAATAAAGCACAGTATCTTTCGTTTTAGTTGTTCATGACAGGCCACTCTGTCCAGCATTAGCATCAAGGACAACAGGTATCAAAAGCTGCAATTCTTTTTCTTTTTTTTGATGAAAAACAGCAACACAGAGGTGTTTGCGGAGTCAGCTGAAACTCAAATCTCTCAACCCACCACTAAGGCAGACAAAAAAGTCAGGGTATTCTGACATATATACTTTCTTAAGACAGGAGACTGTCTTTAAATCCTTTCACTGGAGGAGATGATTAAGGCAAACTTAGTGGTGTTATGTGCAAGAGGTATGCAAAAAGCAGTATCTTTCTCTAGACCACCTTCTGGCTATTGGATAGAATTACAGACACTAAGATCGTCCACATATGATTACAGCCCAGCTGTTTTTTAAAGACACCCCCCCACCCCAACCCCGAGAGGATAACATTGCTCTTTTTTTCACAGTCATAGCAATTTCATTGGCTCAGTGACCTATATTCTGACAAAGAAAGAATTATGCGGCACAGATCTTTGCCTGTGTAGACAATCATTAAAAATGATGTTAATAGAATATTTGATACCTTTGTGAGAGGTGAAGTAGGTGTGAATGACAGAGAGATAATTTCTAGATGCACAGGTTGTTTTACAGTACAGTTGCCTGTATTACCTTAACTGTAGAATAAAACATGCAACTCTTACATCAGTCCCTTCACCCACTGGTTTTAATTGCTCTGCAGTGCTCTCATTTTACAGATGGAGAAACTATACTCAGAGCAGTGAAGCCACATGGTCCAGCTGACATTGCAGGGCAGTCAAGCAGCAAGGAACGGTGCTGTCTCTTGGTTACCAGCCAACTGCATCACTTGGAAGAACTTACTGCAACTGTCCCTTTCACTCCAAACCATTTGTGCTTTGAGAGAGATACATACTGAATGAAATGACTACAGTGACCATTTCTTTTGCATTCAGCAACAAAAACTGCATGAAGTGCATTTGAAAATATGTACATACTTGATAAAACTTCTGTAGTAGACCTCCTCCCTATATGGCATGAAGTCCCATGCAGCTAATCCTATATGACTTGCTACACCTTGTTTCACTTCCTTTCTTAATGTACCTACAGCAGCAGCAGTATGACATAATGAAATCTATCAAATATTAATTTTAAATGCTCTCCAGTGACCAAAAATGCACTCTGAGATTTATCAGGAGGCACCTATGCTGACAGTAGGACAGGGTCTGGGTACAAGGGCTATTGCTAAGTCGATTAAGTAGGCCCCAAAATAGACACAACATTCTAATTAAATCAAAGAGCTTGAATCCCATCCAGAGCCAGCTATGAAGCCAGAGCTGTGTGGGTGGAACACGTTCAAACTGGCCCGTGCTGCCATGCTGGCAGACCGTGCTTCTGTACAGAGCACGGCAAGGAACCCAATGAGGGACTGACAGCATGTGGGACTGCTTGGGGCAGGTGAGCACCACCCAGACATCTCTTAGCTCAGCACAGAAGGGACAAAAAGTAGAAGACGTTACTATTGTGACCAGAAGCCACTGGGGTTAAAGAGCACATCAATACCACAAAGCTCTGCAGCAAAAGGTGAAGCAGTCTGCATGAGCAAAGACACAGTAACTTGTGTAGCGGTTAATGATGCCACCATGAGCATAGGTGGTAAAGCATCCTGCCTTCCTTGGAAGCAGCATTTACCAGTAACAACTGTTAGTACGGGATTCAAAATCTTCCAGCTGATGGCTGATCAGTCATGAAGGACATTTGTCCTGTTTACAGTAACAGCTCACAGAAACACTCCCCTGCTCTTCCCACACCTTGAAATATAGTTCAAAATTCTACCAGGGAAGATGATATGCATCATTCCTTGCTTTCTTACTGCTCCCATGGAAGCAACCAAAATAGACAACATCTGATCATTTTTTCCCCACAATGTATCTGGAAATATTCTCCCAGAGAGAAATAATTAGATGTGACTCTAAATTGAGAAGGTGCAGATTTGCCAGATTGCTGACACAATCAAACCATTCCATGACTCGCCAGAAACACTCCACAGCTTAAAACCCCAATGCCATATATAACCAAAAAAAAATGGTGAAATGTCAATAAGATTTCTGCTGCTGGCAGACACAAATCTTAAGATTTCACTAGTCAGAATATAGCCTGTCTTTGGTTTGAGGAGATTGTGAAGGGGAGGCAATCATAGAGCTGGTATATTTATGTGGTAGGGCAGGAGAATTCCCTAACAGAAGAGTTAGAGTGAAATATATACGTGTGTGTGCCTCTGTGTGTGTGTGTACGTACATACACACACACATATATATATGTATATGTATCTCCCTATCTTTATAGAGTAAACTGTGTTTACCAGCCAAATATCATGTCCTTATAGAGATTTAAAACAAAAGATTTTATTTCTGCCAGTGCCTCTGCTCTAGATAGTATGCCACCTCTGACTTTAGGAAGGAGCAGCACTCTAGCAATTATCATCCACCTACAGCAGCAAGTTCCAGAAGTTCCTGCTTGTCTTACAAGGAATTACCTCTTACTGTAAAATGATCCTTCTGTCTTTTTATCTGTGCCTCTAGTTGTAGCATTGTGAGAGTTAGTGAGTAACAGTTCAGCTCATACTCTGCCTTCATGATTTTGCAAATTTTGTTAATTTTCCTCCCATTTTGATCATTCTTCACTCCCTCCTTCTCCTCTCCAAACCCTGGGAGATGACACCACCAACTCTTTCTCATCCTGAAAAGTCCTGGTTATACCTTATGTTTTGCTTACTATTATTTAACCAGATTTCAATCTGTGAAAAGAACTTTTTTTCCTAGAATCAGCGCAGATGTATTTGTTTGGTGAGGAAAACTACAAAAGGCTTTTTGAAGTTGAGATTTGTATCTCCACTGGCTCTTTATCTACATGCTAATGCTGGTAGAGCAGGTCAGTGTGGCAGCATTTCCCTCTGCAGAAGCCCTGGTGACTCCCAACAGATCACGTTTGACGCCATGTGCTCAGTGGCCTTTCTCTGAGATGTACTTACAGCCCGTCTTACCAGGACTAAGTCAGTCAGTGGCATGTGCATTTCCCAGGGTCTCTACTACAGTCCTGTGCTTAAACATCAAAACCAAAGCAGAACCACAAACTGCTTGAATTAGTTCCAGGGATAGGACAATGCTCACAGGATCTCAAGCAAGCACCCGCACCGTTAGCAGGGAGACAAAAGGCAGTGAGATGAGCTGAAACAACCTAAGCATAGGCCAAGCCCTGCACACTACACAGAGCCACTTGATTGCAAACGGGATCTGCATGTAGGGACAGCAGCACACCACACCCAGACTCTTGTGTGCAACTGAATGCCTCACAACAAAGCTCCTCCAGCAGAAATTTGGCTGAGACAAGAGTGTAGCTAAAGGACACAAAGTCTTTGCTTTTGTACCAAGAATCACGTGAATGCCCACTCAGAGCACTGATGCCAAAGTCAGGGGCTTCCACTATGATTAAATCATCTGTGATGTTGACTTTCTTTACTGCAATTAAAAACTTACTATAGAGTAGAGCACATCTGACACATTTCTGCAGTTTCTCATTTAAAATCAATGTCAGTGATTGAATAGGAAAGTCCTATTTCTCATTCTTCTGTTATGAAAAGAAGTCAAATTAAACCTGAACCATGAACTGTTTCAAAATGTTTCGCAAAGCTGGAAGTAAACTTACACTGTTATTTTGGAAATTTTGCTGATCTCAGATCCCAAACTGAAACTGAAGCAAAACAAAGATCTTTCCAGCTTGAAACACCAGTTCAGCTGAAAAGCAACACCCCCTGGCACATTCTGTGCAACAGGAGAACAGCTTGACTTTAAGAGTCCTTTAAAAACCACCATCCTGCCCTATGTCTGTCCTTTTCTCCCTCCCTTGCCACATTACACACCAGCAGATGGTCACAAACTTCCCTCCCTGGAATCAGCTACCCTCAGGGACTACCTGCTAGGGTGAGATTGAGGTAAACTGCTTCTTGTGATTTCTGTTTCTCATTTGACTGTTGTTCACTAGCCTTAATTTCCTCCAGCAATTCCACTAATATACTGAGGGGCAGGAAGATATATATGTGTGATGGTTTGGGTTTTTACAAGAGAGAGAAACGAGATTTTACCTGCCAATGAGCTGACCCTTCCATCGTTCCCAATCCTCTGGCTAGTTCTTGCCCCACCTGTATTACCAGCAACACTTTTTTTCTCACCACCACCATGGTCGCCCACACTAAATTCCAGGTTTTAAAAAACCCAGTAGAGGCCCAGGACTAAAAATGATGCTCATGGAAAGGGAAGGAGATGGAGGTTAACCCTTCCACTTGTTGTAGAGGACTCTGTGCACTGAACAATAAACTGTTACTGGCTTGGAATCAAAGCTCAACTAAAACAGCTTCAGTCACAGCTGGATCTGACCCAGAACAGATTCAAACATACTGGTTCAATTCCCTGGTTATAAGTGTCTTCTTGTAATGATAAGCTGTAATCAGCAATTAGGAAGTGTTCATGGTGAGGTAGTGCCAGAATTCATGTAAGGAAGGTCAGCCGTGGGCCCGGGTCTCATAAAAATTCGAAACTGGAATAATAATCTCTATGCTGAGCAAACATTTCAATATTGACATAGCTAAAGCACAGTTGAGATGGGGAAAAAAGGCAGAAAGCATTTATCATTTATAGGAAGACAACGAGTTATACACATTCCTTAACATAAAGATGTTATAGATTCCACTGGGCACCATTCAATTGTATAGTCCTTGTATTAATCCCTAGCTATATTCAGCACGGTGCATCAATAGATTTAAGTATTTATGAGCTACAAACATGACAGGAAGCAGACACACCCTGTGTAAGTAATGCATGACTGTGCCAGTGTTCCTCATAAGCACTCTCTTGATGTTCTCGGGTGAAAGGTACCTAATGAGGGACAGGACAGATTTAACTTTTTGGTGTTATCTCCTCTTGGAGAATTTTCTCTGCAGCTTTCCCTATGACAACTTGCTAACAATTCACCTCACCCTCTGGTTAGATCAGGTTTCCAGATGACCATAAGATGTGTGAAAAGCATATGAAGCTGATTAAAATCTGGCTTACACATTGCCCTCCTTTCAGCTGCTGTGTAGCCCAAGTCCAGCACTCCACTGCCCATTTCGCGGACAGGCTTCCAGGCTAGAGATCCATATGGGACAAGATTACTCTCAAGAAGATTCTGAATGTGGAAAGACATAAACATGCAGTTTGTGTCATGGTGAGGGCTACACACGGGCTCTGAAAGGAGTACACAGACATGGCAATGAGTGATAGGACATGAAAAGGACTTTTAAGAGGAGAATGAGAAAAGAAATAACGTCTATCCTGGAGTCATCCTAAGACAAAGTGCATCCTCTTTTCAGCACTGGCTAAGAGCAACATTTTCAGTTCACAGTTGGTGGTTCCCAAGAGTACAGCTGGGATGTTCGAGTTTATATGTGTGAACAACAGCTTAATCAGTAGAGGAATTTCTCTGTCTGTAACTTGGATCACAACAATTCATACCATTAAGAGCTTTTGCAGAATTCCGAAAGAAGTCTTTTGGATTGTGCTTGCTATGTGTTCTTTAGTTTGTTTTGGTTTTTTGCTAGTTTGGGGTTTTTGTTTGTTTATTTTTAAAGTAGTATACCAGTGTGTTATAGTTTTAAACTGACACACTGCTCGTTATATGAGACAGTGTTACAAATTACCATGTGTTTCACTGTGCAATCCTTGCTTTTCCCACCTAGTTGAATCAGCAGCTCCTTTCTCATTACAATCTCATTTATCCCTATGTCATTCTCCCAACTGCCAGCTAAAAATCTGTGTAATTTGCTTGCAAGGGACAATGCACAAGAAATGAAATAACAAAACAAAATGTAATGATTTCTTAAACTGGTAATTTTTTAATTCTCTCCAGAGTGATAAAATTTTATAAAAGGGATATGAACATGCTGAAAAATCAGGGTATGGCCATTTGAGCTTCTTTTTGGTTCATTTGAGAAAGAAAACACTAAAAATAATATGTTTGGGTTGAATGAAGTCTCCTTTGATTCATTCCATTTCTCCAGTTTCTCAGCGAGGAAGGAGGGACGAGTATATGCAGTTAAACTATTGGCCTAAAAATGACAAAGCTCTAAATCTTTGGAGGTGCTGGATACTGAAAAACCTGTTCTTTAAAGTTCACATATTGACTCAGATTAAGGACAAAACGTCTTTGTTCAGATGGAAACATACTGACAGGGCACTGCTTTTTCTGCAAGGCCTTCTGAGCTCTCAAACACTCTTCTGCCTGCTAGATCTCAGACTTGTTGCTCTTGGGACATGAACTGAAGTAAACTACTTGCAGACAATTTGCAGGGAAGAAATGAAGTGAGGGTGATGGTGTGTGCAATATTAATATTAGGTTGATATAAGAACGGGAATCATTAAGTCTGTTCAGAGGCAATGTGTTGCAAATTGAAAAATATTTTTTTTGTTTCTGGGTCTCCAGAAAACACAAGCCCTGAAGATCAGACTTTGAAATGTGTCATTTTGTGCTGGGCAGGATTTTGCTAAGCACTTAAGGAAGTTGCCATCCTGACTTCCATTTCAATCAATGGGACTGAAGCACTGAAGTTCAGAGATTTTGCAAATTCCACTAAGCATTAGTCTTTTTAACCATCTAAATACTTTAGAGAATATTTAGAGAGTATTTTGACCTGTGATTTAATACGTATGTGTACGGAAATTTTAAAAATGACAACAGAATAATAGGTGGCATTCAAACAGTAGCCAGGACTTTTTTCAGGTATGGTTGATAATATTCAGGGTGGTGGGAAAGTGGGAAAGCAATGGTACAGCCATGTATGAGCATGTGTCAGAGACTCCTTCTCTGCAGCAGATGCCTTTGTTGTTCTGAGTCACCGTCCAAGCAAAAATAACTATCAATTAATAGCAACCAGTCAAGATATCAGTAGCAGTTAAAGCAAAATGTTGAAAAAAAAAGTCCTTGTGTTAGCACTTCCCACAAATTTGACCACATTTTCCAATCTAAACAAATATAGACTGAGCTCACTTCAGTCAGTCTAACTGATGTGGAAGACTCTTCCTAAACTCCAAGGATAGATGTCAGCTTACCCACTGCAGGGAGCAGCAGAGTGATGCTGATTCTGAACTACTTTATCAGCATGTCATCACAGAAAAGGAAAATCTGAGAAGAACCTCATAACCATAGTCACAGATTTGGCCAGGCTTAGGGTGTATTTAGATAGGCAGGCAATCTCAACAGGTACCAAAGACAAGGTGAGAGGAGCATCAGCACGTTAAAGTGGCTGAACCTGAGACAGCTTACATCCACTCAACCCACTCACAGGCATTTTCTCAGGATGAAACAGTACCACTCTCATCATTGTTTTTTGACCAAGCCACGTAGATAATGTCAAGAATTCTTAAATGACCACTGCTGTGGCATCCTACATAATTGCTACAGATGCAGGAGATAATAACAATCTCCAGCTGCCTGTACCATTGCAATTAAAATTCTAGTAATCATTGGAGTAAGTTTGTAGGAGCCGCATGACAGCAGAAAAATCAAACTTTCTCAGCATTAAATCATTACATCATCATGCACATAGAGCCTAAAATAGAACTAACCTTGTTCAATGCATAACATATTCCTTATTCTGGTAAGTTATGAGAAAACATATCAAAGTTTTACTTTAACAAGGTGAAAAAAAATCTGTTCTCAAAGGAGTTTACTATTACAACATACTATACTTAACTTTTTTTGCAGTGAGTTAATTGAAATAATATGTAAAAGACACACCAAATATTTAATACTGATTAAAGCTTATGCAGATCTCTATGGAAACAGGAAGTGTCACTGTGACCATTGTGTTTTATTAGCTTTCACATGACTAAAAAAATGACCCTAATGAAAAGGTTTGCATTTCCTTAACATAGTCAATTGTTCAGCTTTTTATTTATTTATGTAGTTTGTTAATCTATTTAGAATCTTGATTTCAATGTAGGAAGGTATGTGCAGTCTATGTTCAGGGAAACCAATCATTTACACACAACTGTTGATCCTTTTGGTTCCAGTTATAGCTGTAATTCATTTGTCCCACTGAACTGAGTTTAACAAGCTTGAATAATAAAGATTCAGCTTTAGCTCCTCAATCATACCAATGTGTTTCTTGATTTAGTATCTTTTAAATTAATTCAGAAACTTCCACAGTTCCAAGAGAAAATTATTATCTTATCATCCTCTTGATTTTTTGATACAGTGAATAATGGAGCTATTAAAAATGAGTAAGATCAGAAAACTTAATTTAATTGATTAGTCGGTTCTGTGAAATCAACATATTTGTGTAAAAGCTATGAAAAACTGAAACAAAAGCTATTTTTTCTTGCACTTCCATATTAGATAAATAGTGTAATAAAATATCAGCATAACAATAGTTTTCCTTCAGTTTTCTTCAGCATCAGACAGAAGTTTGTTCCATAAATTTTTCACCAAACATATGTCCATTTAAAAGAGAAAGGATTATCCAACCAGAGCAGAGAACGTGTAACAAAATGACTGCTAGTATCTAGGAACAGTACAATTTGCTAGAAAAGCAAATATTCTTTATAAGAACATGTAAGATTCCTTTCATGAGGAACCTGCTCTTTTTTCCAGCAGAACCAGTGGCAGAACTGGGATAGGGGCACTTCTTAATCGGCAGCATCTGTGCATCCACAGCTGCTTGCATTCCATAGAGTGGCACCAGTAGTGTGAGCTGTGTGCCATGGACTCAATGGTCATCCTTTAAGACCTCCTTTGCCAAAAATAGCCCACAACTTTTAGAATAACCTCTACAATTAATGAATGCTTACTATTGAGAGGGAACCAACCACAAGAGCTGTTAACCTGTTGCGATGCTCAGTTATCTTGACTATTAAAAACTTAAACTTTCTTGAATCTCATACTTTGTTTTGCTTGTTTTTTAAAGCTTCTTCACAAAATTCCTTTCCCAATGATAGATGCTTACAGCCTGTGATCAAATGCTCCTTATCCTCTTTACATGCTTGTCAAATATGGGCTTTATAAGGAACTGGATTTGTCCTCATATTCATCATTTTATTGGGTGGACAATTTTATTGAAAGGACAAGTAGGTCTTCTTCAGAAAAACTTACACTCCTCATCATCAATTTGTCAACAGCAAAACTCTGCTGATGCCTTTAGTTTTAACTTTCATATTTTTTAGATTTTATACTGCGTTAGTATATCTGTAACTCTGGGCTTCATGTATAGTGCTAACAGCTCTTCTCCTAGCCTGGCTAGACAAAACACACCGTTTCCAGCCTGAAGAACCAAGGACATTTGCAGCTTCAGACCCCAAGAATGTAAACAGCCATGGATTGAGAAGGGACAGTCCGAAAGGATGGGACTGCGGGGACTGAAGCTGTGGTTGGACAGTTGGCCCGAATATGTAAATGGACCAAAACTTATAAAAAGGGTGAGAACCCGTGACCCAGGGTCCATCTTGGGGGTCCATCTTAGGTGTAGTCTTGGCTAGACTTTTGTACTCCCAGGGTGTGTCCTGTGAAGGCCTTTCAATAAATATCTATTTTATTCTTTAACTCTGTCCAGCCTCTGTTCCAGGTAGCCTTCTTTTAGGCATCACTGCCATGCTCTTAAACTCTTTTCCAATGCTTTGGGAAATTATTACTCCATCTGCCCCCTATTTTATAACCTATTCTAATAAAACTTCTCAAATTGCATTTGACTGCTCTTTTGCTTTGTTTTAACCTTCATCAAAGTCCACAGGCCTTAAACATAAGAGAAAACAGAGAAGTAATCTGGTCAGAATAATGTGTGAATTCAGGAAAGACCATTACAACTTGTAACTTTGAGCAATTCAGCAAAATCCTATGTTTGTGAGTCATCAGATCAATTCCATAATATAAATACAAAGAAGACAATAAGCTCAAAACATTCACTAAATATACTGATTTATGCCATCCAGAAAGCTGCCAAATGTTAGGTTCCTGCTGAATATAGTTCAGCTATTTCCCTGAATTCTAGTCAATGTAATTATGGGTTTTTATTAGAGGATTCACATATTGCCTTTATAGCTTCAACATCTATTTCAGCTTCAGCTAGAATTCATGAAAGCACATACCCATTCCTTAAAATGCACTGCATGAGGCACATTCTGGGTCAGAGTCAACTCTCACACAAGTAAATCTGGATTAACAAAATCCACAGAGGCTAATGTACTGGTACTATCACAAAGCAAACAGTAAAAATGGACTCACATCCACATATTTTAAAAGCAAAGAGCTCCACCTTATCAAACTACACAAAATCCTTGAATCTGGGAGAGAAGAATGCAGAAAATGAAAATAAAAAATTAATGCTCCCCTAAGGAGATAAAACTGGTAATGACTTAAAAGTGACTTAATTGTTCTATTTTCCTTATAGCAGTTTCCATGGAAGGGAAAGAGTAGCAGAAGGCTGAAGTTTAGCTGTTTCTTCACTGTGCTGCAGTCTCAAAGAATCTGATATGACAATTCTGTGGTCAGTTGTCTGAACAACTTAAAACACATGCTAGGCAGCTTAAGGAAGAAAATTAATACAGTTCATTCCATGGGAAAAATGAATTAGGAATAGAGCCTGGGACGCATATTAACAAAAAACCCACTTAAATAATGCATCACACTAAGCAGTAGGTGAAGTATAAGCAGAAACTGAGAGAAGATACATTGTTCAAAATGGAAGTATCCCAGTACCAGTGATTGTTTGGCATTGATTCCCCACTGAAATTTAAAACGGGATTCAGCTGAACTGAATTCCTAATCCCTTCACTCTCAGAGCATGGATGTTTCAACATCTGTGGGAGCAAGGAAAGGAGAGAAGAGTTTTTGGCTACCCCTGAACATTGGGGTGGTACATGCACTCATCACCAGGTGCAGTCCCAGGGCCGCTTGGCCCCTGTTTACATTAGCCTGCGCCTATCCCTGTCCACACTCTCTGGCAAAGGCATTAATATCCACACCAAGGCAACAATTTACACTCGCTCTTTTGCAAACATAAGTACTCACACAAGCTTTGATTTACAACTGGCATTTATCCGTTACTCACAGGCCCTTTTGTAGTATGTGGATTTTGTCAACAATATCATCCATGCTACATTGATATTCTTAATAGCAAGCATCCCTGTACTGAATTACATAGCAAATGTACTCAACAGGCCATTGCATGACTCAGAGCATATCCAGAAAATCTGAATAGTCCACCGGAATCATGAAACAGTAAGTGGATTGCTTTCAAAGTTGTTCACATTACAAACAGATTACTTATATCCATGACCCTATTTAGACACTTAAGTTCAAAGACTTTGGCTACATTTTATGTGAAGCTGACCTCCATAACATTCAGAGCACAGCATGGTAACTAGAAAGAAATGTAGGGATCACAAATGCACAAACTGTTTAGTACACTGCACAAAGTATCTTTGCTGTCATGCACAATAGCTTAGCAGAAAATAATCAAAAGTTTTGTTCTAAGCTGAGTTACTATCACCCTGCCTGGATCTGCTGGAAATGTAATTGTAATTGCACAAAAACAGAACAGGCTCCACTAACATGTGAAAAAAGTAGGGCCTTTAACTGGAGAGGGAAGAGAGAGTAGCTACCATATGTACTGGCTACATGGGACAGGAAGAAGCTGCTGAAGCAAGCAGCCTTACAAGTTAGGTGAAAATACAACTGCTGCAGTAAGAATGGCTGAGAAAATATGTCACTGTTTAAATTATCTGGTCCTGCCTCAGTGACAGACCATTTCATACAATAACAGCCACACTATGCAGTAACAGATTTGTATGTCTGAGGTGTATTATGGGAAGGAGCCAATTAATGAAACAGGGACAAAGGAATGGTAACATCAGGAAAAGCAGGCTCTAGCTGGCCCAGGAGTCCCCTCCAGTATGGGCTGGTACCAGCTACCTCACAGGAAGCTGCCAAACACCCTAAAGCAGTAATGGAAGGCCTTCTGAAACAGGAAGTTTCTCTTAACTTCTAGTAATGTTACTGGTTTTAACTATGCATGTTCTCACTGCCCTGTAGTCATGTCTAAATTCTTTCTGAAACCTGTTACAGTCTTCAGCTATGTTACCTTGTTACAGTGAGGTCCACAAATCATTTAGGCACTGGAAAAAACATTTCTTTTGCAAAGTTTCATTGCTGCCTTTCAGTTTCACAGACAACTCTCATTGCCACCTAATATTCATTAAGTTTGCAGTTTAAAAAAACCTTTGTGGTTCATCCCATCTCTTGGCCACAGGCTTCTGAGAAATATTGTTAACTAACTGAGTGGAAGAGGTAAAAATGGTGGCACCACTGGTAAGTTCAGGGGTTTTTTTTAACAGTCTGTCTTCAGCCATGGTTCAGATGTAGGCACAGCCCAAAAAATTCCTCACTATAGTTTCTGTCCAGTCTCATGTTCATGTCCATGGAGTCGGGACCCCAGACAAGAATGGATTTATACCACTCTTAGTAGTAATGTGCACTCTCCATACCATTTCCAAAGAATATAAGGTCAGAAGTGCAGAAATTAAGACGGCAAGTATTTAACTTTACCAAGAGACAAAATCATCCAAGCAAGTCGCATTCTGCTCCTTGTTTTCCTTGGAAGCAGTTTTAGTGGATAAGATGCTTGCAGGTCATCAGCTTATCTGTGGAGGCTGAATCCAAATGCTCACATATTTCATCTAAATGATGAGTTAATGAAGTCTTAGCCTAGACCTAAAATGTAACAGGATGCTCCTCTTCACATCACTTTGTAACACACAAACTATGTGCAGAATACAAATAGCCAAAGTTGATGAGTTAGTATAGTATTCACAGGCAGAGAGTAGCTTTTTGAACATAATAATTTTCCAAATAAAAAGCCATCTTTTGCTGAACTAAGTTTTCAAACTTTGTCCTTACAAAAAGGATCATAATGCAGAGGTAATGTCAGCAAGGATAAACCACAGACTTCATGATAATTATTAAGCTTTTAATAATGGAAATGTAAGTATATATTTAAGCAATTACAAAACTACATACATCAAAAATGTGTACTTTTCAGGACCCTTGATTGTTTTGAGGTTGGTTGGTTTTCAAGAGGCAAGCTTTCCTCTAGTCCTTTTAACTTCTGACTGATAAGTCTACATTATAAGCAGGGTCATATTGTTGAAGGACAATCCCACTGTAATCAATACAACATCATGATAGCAACCAATATCCCTAAGGCAAAAACAAGTATCTCTGTTGGAGTAAACTCTCCTGGGACATCCAAAAGGTTAAAACCAACCAAACAAAAGCCTTATTCTGAGATCTG
>VZTG01002709.1:919622-924622 GCA_013397845.1 Melanocharis versteri | reverse complement strand
ATATATTTTAAAACTCCCTAAATAGGTTTTAACTTAATTAGGTCAATATGTGTGTTTAAAGCTTAACTTATATGATCAGGTCAATAACTGGTATTTGGGGGATTTTAAAACCAAGATATTTAAAGATTTTAGTTTGGTATTTTTAACAAAAGGCAAAATAAAAAACCTGCCGGGTTTTTTTTATACCTGCAGGCTAAAGTATAAACCAGACAGGGTCAAGAAATTAAAAGTGAAGGCTGCTATTATGGTTCAAAATTGCAGAGGGCCACACAGCATGGGAGGTGTCAATGCTGTACATGCTGTATTGCCCTGACAAATTGCACAAGTGAAGGAAAAAGTGGGAAAGAATTAAAAAATATTTGATCTCTTTTTGATGACTGTGTTTCTGATATAGCTTATATTGACCTGGATCTTTAAGTTAAGAGTCTTACACTTCCATATTTTGTTTTGAATTCAGCTTTCTCTTCTAAATGCACACAGATTTTAACAGCTAAACTTGTTTGATACTTTGATTTTTTGGCCCTAACTTATAAGTTTTATTAAGTTACCAATAGTTTATTGCCTTCTAGAGCGTTTTGATTCATGCGCTGCTTTCCCTCTGTGAGGTTTATGGCCATGGGACCTAATTTGCTAGTTTCATTATGTATGTTAGACAAAATCTGTATTGCTAACAGAGCCCAGTTTGGGTCTGAAAGTTTTATTTCTAAAGTTAATCCATTATTGTGTAACAAATAGTTACTCGGAAAATGCCCTTGCAACTGTCAGTTCCCTGAAGTCAACAACTGATTTGAACTCTTTGTATTTAAGTTAATTTAATCATGCAATAACATTACAAACCAGCCAGTGTTAGTGCAGCGCACTGCATAGGCCTTCACCCACAACTTTCTAGGCAGAGTACCTTAACCAACACAAAGCAAGAACTGCCAGCGGTGAGGAGCAATTTGGATGGGATTAATGAAACAGTGAAAGTCACACGATGGGCACAATTGCACTTGACAGCTTATGGGCCACCTTTTCTCTTGATGTTTTTGGCAAGCTGAAATAGGTGCAATGCATGGATACAGGGTACATGGCTGGGATGCTGATGCTTGGAAGAGTACTACCTACGCACAATTGTATGCTTTTACCTACAAAACAGTAAAAAGTATTGCAGCTACTTACATCTGCTCATATATTTTAAACTAGAATTTGAATTTAGGTAGATTAGACAAAAATTTGTAATTTTTTCATTTGTAATGAACATCTTACTACCACAGGCATCAAATAAAGTATTCACTGAGTGAATGTTAAAGGAAAGTTGAATGGTTGAGAATAGCAAAACTGGATAAAATAATGAGAAAGCTACAGGTTTACATCTGAAGTCCCATGGCCATGGAAGGGGAGTCCTGAAAGTTTAAATATAATTATCTGGCACCTAAATAATAATCTCCAAAACCAAATTTGTCTGGGAGCAATTTGGGGTTTGACAGCTGGTAGCCACATATTATCTTCCCTGAGAGAGCAGTCTACCATGTAGTGCTTAGATCTGCCTGAGCTGAACATGCATCTTGCACGTTTTTGCAGCCAAGATGGGAAGGGGCCGCGATGGTCCGCAGGTGGCAGCTCTGGTGGGTGACACAAAATGGAGCCTCCAAGGGGCTGAGCCAAGGTGACTTCTGCAAAGTCAGTCTCAATTGGAAACATTCTCCATGGCTCCTAATAGGAGCAGATTGGTTTTTCATGGGCTAAAATTCAGAGAGGAGAGAACCAGCTTGCCTTATGATTATTCATCCCACTGTTTAGGTTTTAGACCATATTCAGGTACTGGGCATGCTCCCTGCTAAGACAGCTCTTTAAGTATGCTGGCTGTTTAGTTTGCCAAGCATATGTAAACAGTTTAAAAAATGAAATAACTCTTCTGTATTAAAAAATATATTTATTGCCCCCCTCCCCCTAAAAAACCCCGATTGCTTTTCATTATGGCTTGCTTGGATGCCAAATTTCATTTAAGCAAATAAAGATATTTTTTAGGTATAGGATTTTTAAAAAAACAGCATTATAGTTATGTAAAATATATGCTCATGTAATTTAAAACAATGCTACCCTGGAGTTTTAAACTTTCCAAAATGAGGATTTATAATGAAACACCTGACAAAACCCTAACATACAGATACTAATAAGTTATTCTGTAAACAATGAATATGATTCAGATTTTTTTAAAACTACCTTATTTAGCTTAGCGTGACTTCACTTACTCCAGTGAAATAGTTTCCCCCATTTACCTTGTTGTGAGTGGTTGCAATCATGCATGGTATATGGTAAACACATGTTGGGGGATCTGTACAGATCACTTTTTTTAAGGTCTACATTGACAAAAATGGATAGTAGATGAAGTGAGGTTTCTAATGAGTTAGCCAGAAAAACACTTAATGAATAAAAATAAATGTGTGTTACTTCAAATGCCATTGTAGTCTGTATTTTTGCCTTATAGCTGCTCAGTTTTCTTGGCCCCCCTTCCCTGTGACATTAAATCTGCCCAGCATTCTTGACAAAATAATTTTGGTTTCTGTATAATTTGGTCATTTTACTAATAGGGTTTATAGAAATACTATGTTCTATTTAGAGGCAGTGTTACTTATAAGCAAATGGCAATTGTACGGCTATTCTAAAAGGCTGAAATGGCTCACAGAGGTATTATTCCAGCTGTTGTAGGCCTTGTAATGGCCTTGGGTGCTGACTCAGAGTAGGACTTTGTGTTGCAGAATACTGCTCTAAACTGTAACTGTAACGAGGCTCATGACAAGGGCGATAGCTGCTGGGGTGAGAAGGCAGAACTGGTAACTTCACTGTCTGAGCTAGAGTCCAACTCAAAATCCAGTGCATGAGCACAGATATGCACTAGAAGAATGACAGTGGGAGAGAAGTGAGCATGTAGTTGCTTCCAGCCATGTAAAACCAACTATAAATCAAGTGAGTATTTGGCATCTAAGTAGATTTAGTAAGTTTTCCTCAAAGTATTTTCTGCCAAGGTCTTGACTGCGGGGTTATTCAGCTTTGCAGGATAGCTCAGATCATCCCATTTACTGTCTAGCTGAGTAACAACCTGAGATTATTGAACCACCACAAGAAAACTCCAAAATACATTGAAATTTGAGAGATGTCAGTCATCTCTGTTTCCTGGATTTTGCATGAATATTGGAAGGAAGATTCAGGATTGGGTAGGACACTGTACTTTTCAGTTGGGTAACATTAACTTCATTCTTAGAATAAATGTTTACTACAAAATGTATATTCTTGACACATTGAATTGGGGATGTTTTAAAAATCCAGAAAAATCAAACAATTGCTAACAGGGCCCTTAATATGCCAATTTACCATACTTTCTTCCACCAGTCTAATCACTTGAACTGCCATCACCTCTTTATCTCTTTGTGATACAGGGTACAGCTTTTAATATACAGTGGCAAAGTTTTCAGTAGACCAGTTTGACTGGTATTCAATGAACACCTTATTCAACTGATCTAACATCTTCTGCCCTCTAACAGATTTTATCTTCCTAGTTATTTTAGTGGAAAAGAAGCACACTGCCAGGTATAGTCTCCCTTCAATGCATGCATGCATCTCCCATTAACTCTAGAGGGAATTATGCACACACATCAGGAGAAAAATATACCCCATAGTGATAATGGCTTGCATTTATATAATGCCTTTTATTCCAAAGCACTTTTCAAACTGCTCTACTGATAATCTGATTAGAAGCTCCATCTGTAGAGTGTACCTCCATTACCCTGCTCTGCTAGCAACCATAACATTTTCAACCTGGTCTATGAAAACCCTTAAGAAAGGTGTCACTGTATATTTATGCTCAGGTTTTCTTAGTGGTGATCTCTTCTTCCCTCTCTTCTTTTATGCACAGTAAGTCGCAAATGCACACCCTTAGTCAATTTTTATGTGGTATGCAAAATCCACAATAAAAACCAGAGACCACACAATATGGCATGAGACATCAAAAAACCAATTTGATTTTTCGCTTTCAATGAAATCACTTGCCAAATCACCAATGATTTCACTGATGCTCATCACAGCCTGGGCCCTGGAGTATTAAGAAACTGACCCATTTTTCCCACAAAATTTCATTAACGTATAATACATATGGAACTAGATAGAGAAATACTAGTTTACAATATAGGTCCTGAGCACAGGGAAATTATCAGTATCTTAGCAGTGAGGAGAGTCTTTTTCACAAATGAAAAAAATTATTTCATCCTCTCAGCTGTGGCAGGTCTGGGAGTCACTGGTCTGCCAGGAACAGCTGCATGTCCAGGATTTCTACATCCAACTAACAAAAGAGCACTGTACATAATTTAATCTACTATAATATCCCTCAGTCTCTCTGAGGCAGCCCACAGAAGGGAAGAGCGAAACATCCTTCACAGCAAAGCCTACCTGTCCAACTAAAACTGACATTCTGTGGGGCTGCAAGGGATGAAGGAGAAGGAATGACGTGGGCTCATGGGTAGGGGCTGCTGAAAATCACACCATACTTCTGTGACTCCAAAATAGAGCCTAAGCGTGTTTCATAGATGTACAAGCAATCTGCTTGTCTTCCAAGGGTAAATTTTACCCGCTACACTTTAAGGATTAATGTTCATTGCTTTCACAGTTACCACTGAGGTCTAATTCACATTTTGGGATGGTAGCAGCAACAGAAGAAAAACCTTTTCATGTAATATCTGTTACACAACCTCTTCTCCTCCCACTTTGTCCCCACATGCCTAATGTATTTTTATTTCATGGATGGAGATGTCTTTAATAATGTGATAGGGAATCCAAATGGCCACCCTGATGCGCCAACAGAAACAACACATTTCACAAGATAACTTTCTCAGTGCTTTCCAGTGATTTCTTTTCCTTAAGGGGGTGTCATTATTATGTTTTATCTTTGCCTGTTAGTGTAATTTTAATTTATCATTAAGTAACATTTTGCTTTTTAACATAAAGTATTCAGTGTGCTTGATGGA